>CM042430.1:24064436-24151936 GCA_023631565.1 Gymnocephalus cernua
GATTTATTAATGTTTCCACAAAATGCAGCTGTAGGAGTAAAAACAAAAAAGGCAAACATGATGACCTATACACAATATAAAACCATAGTGTGCACATCACTCTTAATAAGGGTCATTAAAAGAACATATTCCTAATGATGACGTGTAAATTCATGACACTCACATATGAAGAAATGGATGCCATGGGAAGGCTTGGAGTTTGGGACAGAATGAGACTGACAGACAGAAAGAAGGAAGGAGATGGTGGAAATTAAAGGATGGGTGAGAAATGTGTATCTGCATGAAGTGATGCTTCCTTACTTTGTCAGAGAGCATGAAGATGATTGAAACCAATGCCAAAAATGGAAAGTAAGAGGCAAACAGAAGGTGGCACTGGTGCTATGCTAATAGAAAGGTGAAGTAAAGCATGTGGAAAAAGCAGAGTCAGGAAGGTCTGCCTGCTTTACTCCCTGCAATTTATATACAGTTAACTGCCAAAATAACGGCAAAGCTGGAGTACATTAAAAGCTTTAATGGCGGCCAATTCCCAATTTTCATACTTTTAAGGTTACATTTTCATGTGTTAGTGAGGTTTCCTGAGTAACCACTTTCTACAACTTGGAGCTTAGCTTATGTAACCTTACGATAGGGTTCAACACTTTTAAAACTTGTTACCAGGTTTACCAGCTGTCAGCGATTGGTTGCTACAGTTGACGGAATGGTTGCCACATTTTTTTTGTTTGTGCTGGGGTTGTAATTGTACTCTATATTTAAATAATGCAATATGAGGTATACACACACAGATGGCTTTCAGTTAAAACAAAGTGGCTAAGCTTTGCTAATTACTAATTAAGAGTGGTAGGCAAACAGATGTAACAAAGGTAATGCATCGGTAGTGAAATTACAATAGGCTGAATGAATTCCTCCTGCAGAGCTGTTTTGGATCTGCAGATGGCGCAATTGAGAAAAGGCTGAACAGGGTTCTTCATTTTTGAGAATGTAGTAAATTCTTAAAGATCCCATATTATGCTCATTTTCAGGTTCATAATTGTATTTTAAGGTTGTACCAGAATAGGTTTACATGGTTTAATTTTCAAAAAAACATATTTTTGTTGTGCTGCACGTCTCTCTCTCACTGCTGCAGCTCCTCTTTTCACCTTGTGTTCAGGTCTCTGTTTTAGCTGACAGAGTGAATCATCTTTTCTTCTGTACTATCTTTGATTCCACTCGCACATGCGCAGTAGCTCAGATCGTAGATCATGTCAGTTAGATCCATAGACAGTAAAAGAAAGGTTGTTTCTCCAACTTTGGTCAGTTACAAGGCAGAATTAGCCAGGAGACTTCTTCTAAATGAGGGCGTACATGTAAGTAGTTCTTTTGTAGATTATGGTGAACTTGTGTGTGTTGTAGCAGTGCTTTGCCATTGAGAATGAGGTAGCATGCTAGCGCTAGCATGCTAACGGTTGTGGTTAGCCGGCTCATTTCGGCTAGTGACGTAAAAAGCCGTGCATATTTTGAACAGCTCACCCAGAGACTGAAGGCAGGACACATTCAGAAACCCGTATCTCACTCAAAACAGCATGGATGGTTTTTTTTTTTTAAAGTTTGTATGCGTGTGGAAGCATCAGAGACACAAAATAAAACCCCAAATCCCAGAAAAAGTGATTTTTTCATAATATGGGCACTTTAAAGCTTTCCCAAAGCTTGATTTACTGCATCCATACATGCATTCTGATGTGGGGTGTCTGTTGTGTGCCTTCTAAAGTGCTTCCTGCTTTTGTTTTTTTTGCACAAAATGGCTGACAGTGGTCCATGTCTAGGTATCGTTACTGTTGTGCACAAATTACTTTCAAATCTAACTATTCTCCATTAATTATTTATGTTTAATGTTTTTTTTTCTGCGGGGGTGTTCATGTTCATGTTGCGTCAAAAAGGAAAAATACCACCCAAAACTATAATCAAGTAGATCTAGTTTAAAGTAGTAAATAGTCTTTGGAAGCAGTATACTGAAGTTGTGCAAGACACCATATACAGTCAGTTTTACCTAATGCATTAAAAGTAAAAAATGCATAAATATATGGATATCATAATTTTAATGAACAGTATGTTTGGATACCAAAAAAAGTAGACATTTCTAAAACAATATGTATACCGTACTTTAAGTATCTTTCCTGTGTTATTGTTATTTTGGATACATATTGTTACATTAAAAAATGTATCTATAAAAGTTCTTATCAAAACCATACATTTGATTTACAGTGATTGTGGTGCATAGATATGATTAGATAGCTGCTTTGTGTTGCCCTAAAATCAACACTTTGAATTCATACACATAGATTCACCAAACAAAAGGTGTGCATTACACTCATTTATTAGAGAAAGGACATTTTTATTCAATGATGATTGGGTTGTCCACCATAACTTGTCTTTTAAAACCTAGCTCTGTTGTTGATTTGTTGAATTTGCAGATACTCTTTGTTAGTCAGTTGTCCTTTGGGTATGTGTGTTTTGAGAGTTTTTTTTTAACTTGGAGTTCTAAGTTTTTTTTTTTTTTTTTTTTTTAGTTCTGGGCAACTTTTGTTACTGTCCTTGTTATATTTTTGGAGACATTCATCTGATTGTAGGATTTGATTCCACATTTCCATATCCTCATGTGATTTCAGAGAACTTCAGTTATATCTTCAGTGCTGAAAAACCAGAAAGAGATAGACAAGCAGACTGGAAGACGGAAATTGACCTTAATAAAAAGTAATATATAAGCTAGAGGCAGAAATGATGCAAAGCAGAAATGATCCACCACCAAGGCTACATTTCTAAAGTGTATTCAGTCTGACAATTATAAGTGTATAAAACACTTCTATTGTGTCTATCCTAATCTATAACATGGCTCACAGTCAAATCAGTGAATTCATCATCCTCTTCAGCACCATGGACAGGGACAGCTGAGGACCTGCAATGGCAATCTTAACCTCTAACATTGACTGTTATTGGGTAATAGAGCCCTGATTCAAGGTGTTTTTTGACACTGATTGTGCTGCTGGTCATGGTCTAAGTGTACTTACTGTACTAGCCATTACTACGCATTAGTAAACGCTGAATAGAGGTTATTTGCTGCAACTTTAGAGAAAGGGCAGCAAAACATCTAAAAGTGTTGAGAAGTTTTTCATAAACTTTAACAAACAAATTAGTTTCAGCTTAACAACCTAAGCCTTATTATATATTACTACTGAACACATGATGATAAATGGTACAGATGACGGTTTGTTCAGCTTCATGAATCTTTGTTAAAGCTGCTAAAATTGTAAACATAATGAATGAGCAAAACTTTAATTCTTTCAAAAGTACTATGTTACCAATTATTGGGATACAATTGATGTATAGTTGATAATAATGAGTTTTTCATTAATCTTCCAAGAGCTCATTATTAATCTGTTTAATTTATACACTTACTAAAGGCTTATGATGATGTGAGAACATACAACCATCCCCCACTGTAGAAAAATGATATATTGCTCAGCTACAGGTGTGAAATATATAAGTGTTTGCTTTTTTTGTTGTCATCTTTGTAAGTCTGATGGTCCAGCACAAAAATTGTGGTAACAATTTTCATTTGTTTAGTGGAAATTGGATTGCTTAAAATTGACAAGTCAGCTGCAATAAAAATGTATTGCATTTAGTAGATAAAAAATAAAAAATCAGCAGCACTGTTCGTTTGCATTTGGACAATGATTGGGATTTTCGGTGGAAGAGAAGTTATACAGATTATAAGGGTTGAGCTTCAACTTCCTGTATACCTCTATTTATCCGTTCATTCATTTCTTCCCTTCTTTTGTTCAGTTACTTCATTATTTATTTCTGACCTTGGCCCTGCAATGCAGAGGCTGCAAAAATCTCCTCAACTTCTCTTACACCCCCACATCTCTCCCTCACTCCCCCTCTTGCTCCCTCTCTCCTTATATATCTCGCACTCCTGCGCTGCTGCCCTGCTCTGCATTTAGCACCCTTTATCATTTCGTTCCATCCATCCTATTCACCCTCTGTTTCCATTTCTCTCCCCTTTTCCTCTTTCTTTGAACAACCTCCTTTTATTTGTATCGTTCCAACGGAATCCATCTCTCTCTTTTCACTTCTCTGTGTATTCATCTCCTCAACCCTCCCGCCTCTGTGCCACCTACAACACAGATTCCTCCACAAATGCCCACAAAACAACTCCCACCAAAATTACACCCAGGGGACACTTGTGAGGGAGGTCTGTGTGTTTGAGGTGTGTGTGTGTGTGTGTGTGTGTGTGTGTGTGTGTGTGTGTGTGTGTGTGTGTGTGTGTGTGTGTGTGTGTGTGTGTGTGTGTGTAGGTGTTTGGGGGTTGTTCATGTTTCTATTTCAGCACACGATTTATAGTGTGCGCCTCCTTGGATTTCTAGTGAGCACGCGTATTATACAGTCAGGCTTTGTGCTAGAGAATAAATTGTTATGTGCTGAAAACTAAAATAAATTTAACAAGTACGGAATTTAGTCAATTTAGACAATCATGTTTTATATGTTGGCAATTATTGATAGTTGGTTGCTTTTGATTGATGGTTGTAACATGACAAGTAATCAGTGAGTACGTTTTTATAATGCTTTCCCTACTTGAAGGGTGTATTTCATGCCTTTATTTGGTTTCCGTATCTGTGGCCTTTTTTGCTCCTGCCACACTGTGTTTGCCAAACACTTGTCCTTGATTTCTGGTGTAGAACTCTGTTAACAGTGTGTAATTTCTCTGTTATTTCTCAGTGTCTACCGCCAACTATGTCAAGCTACAAAGTCATCCTGTATCTTGTAAGCTCTTTTGTCACGCAGCCTTGTTGCCTTCTTTTTTTTTACACTGCATTTTGATCTCTACCCAGCCTGTTGGCAGCGGAAATGCAATTTGCGAGCAATCAGTTCTGTGTTCCAAGTGACATGTGATGGAATCAATGAAAGGTCGAAGGTCACTGTCTCAGACTTGGGATCAGCAGTTGCAGCAACCTTCTCTAGGATAAATCGGGTCAGTTTACCTCTGGATTAGCCTATTTCCAGGCTGACGACTCAGCACTAAAGTAATAGTCCCTCATCATCTCAAGGACGAATGATAATAAACTCAATTTATGTACGGCATTAAAATCATAAAAAAGATAATACAGGTGTAGAGCACAAATGCGCAAAAGAAAGAACATAAGCATTTCCTAAATCCCTTTTCAATATTCTTTAGTGAAAATCAGGCTCATTTCTCAACACAATTACTTATATTTTGATCTCATTTGATCAACACTGCTGTATTAATATTTGATGTCTTCTAAATCTATTTCAATTACACGTGCTGCATTCTCTCTAATTACTATTTTTCAAACCTGATTAAAGATTGATTACTAAAAAAACATGTCTGTTATGCCTCACTAAAGAGGCTCAGTTACGTTACCATGCCAACATGACATATTAAGTTAACAGGTAAGAACAAAAAAAGTAAATATGCTTTAAAAGTTTCACATGCTCAGGGAAGATAACGCTGAATTTCCTCTGGACTCCAGTGGTGGTGTTTTTGCTTCAAAGACACATATGGCTGCTATAAGAAAACAAAAACACTTTATCTATTGTTTTAAACATAATTTTACATAAATACTAATTAAATAATAAAAATCTGTAATGAAATGTTATCCTTCCTTTGGTATTTTTATCCTTTTAATAAGTGTGACTTTTTGGGAATACAATCCATACTTAAACTGTTATATAGTGACAGTGACGTGTGATGCTTTTTACACAACTTTGAACTTAATCACACGCAATATACAGTATGTATGTCAAAAAATGTCTTTTGCATTGCTTCCTGACTGTTGCCATTGGGCAAAAATATTGTTAAAGTGAATATGTGTGGTGAATGCTTTGTATCAATATATTTCCTTGATAGTGGAGCAAATCAATCAATAAATAAATAAATAAAAAATAATAGGATGACAGGTTGTACTATGATGTTACGTATGTGGTGCTTCATGATGTATAATATATCACATGTATTTGTTTAATTACTGATTACTGTAATGGTTGACTGATTGATAACTGAATAATGGAATTGCACCAAGGCACTGGTGTAGAAAAATCAAGAGACAATGATATACTGAGCATTAGCCACTATGGCAATGTCTAATTGAAACCAAATATCCAATTATTAGTTAAAGGATAGGTTTACATTTTTACAAGTCTGGCTTAAAAACAATCCAACTCATATTGGCATAATGTACATTGAAACAACCCTGTCCATACTGGCCACAAAGAGATTCCTTATAGCAATTTTGATTATACTGTTAGTGTTGGTGAACAAAATACATAGCCTAGGCAGTTCCATAGCCTACAGCTTACATTATGTATTTTGTAATGGCTTCTTAGGAAAGTCTGATTCAACCTTGTCAAATTGTATAGCCTTGACTATATAGCCTCCCCTGCGTCTGTTTTCATGCTGTATGGCATAGTATTCATGGCGTTGTATTCTTTACCTAGCAATGCTCTCAGAAAGATAATTGGAACATAACAACTCTGGTCAGTGTATAACCTTTTATAAACATATACAGAAAGTGCAAACAGAAAATTTGTTAAGTGTTTAGAGTAATTTTGAAATGAATTGGGTACACGTGTTCTCGTTTTGGAATTTGTTTTAATGGTAATCATCAGCTATCTTTCAAATGAACAGGCAGAGTCATCCTGCCTGCAACTTCACTGTTCAGTGGACATTCACAGTAAAGGTCAGGCAACAGGTTTTTTAGAAATGCCAGGAGACAACATCGCAACAGGTTGAGATGACATCATTCCCTCTGCTCTACTGCAGGCATAGTAATGACCTAAAAACCCATCTGGCTGTGTGTATATGTGTGTAAAAGGCATTTAAGCAGAGCTAATTTTAGAGGAAACATTTCCTGTCTATTTGCATGTGTGTGCAGTGTATGAGCATGTGTGCCTGTGTGTGTGTGTGTGTGTGTGTGTGTGTGTGTGTGTGTGTGTGTGTGTGTGTGTGTGTGCACATCCATTTCCAGGTCCATTTGCATGCAGGTAGATACATAATCTAATCTTTTACAGTCTGATGCATTCCTGTGTGCTTCCTTTAAAAGGCTCCATTCACAATACACAATGCTGTATTCCTGCAGATGTGATATTTATTCATTCCAATTGAAATTCCTCAAGATTAGACCATTGTTCTTAATACTCTTAGTTTCAATGGGTAAATGCCATGACATTCTATTTTACCTGGGAAGTTATTTTCAAATGACATTTTTATTTATGATTCGTAATATACAATGACAAAAGGGAACACAACACACTAGGGCAACAGTCAAAGTGGTAAACCTTTAATAGAAAGTATCAAATTAGGCATGTCAAAACAAAGCTTGTAAATGTAGACTCAAATAAATCACTTCTAAGCATTGCAATTACAAAACAACATTTATAGAACAATTATAAAACAACATTATATGATTCTATTATAAGACGAAATGCTTATTCAGTGTTAATGTAACATGGCAACAATGGATTGGCTGTAGCTTTATTTGAAATATTCTACAAGGTCAACTTATCAACTACATTCAATATCAATTTACGTGCCCAATTTTTAGAGTTGAGTTGGAATTACACACCATAATTTCCAATTATAGATACGGTTTGAGAAATGTTCAAACTTAAAATAAAAGTCCATGTGTTAGAACCTAGAAAATCCCCAGAATAGGTTTTATTTATTCAAATCCACTGGGTTCTAAGGAAGGAGGGGCGGCCGAAAGACCTTCACCAGCTTTTTCAAGACAGATTGTTGTAAACACACCCAAAAGATGCTATCTTTGTAAATCTGGAAGTGAGATCCTGAAACAAACACAATCCATCACTGTCACCAGAGATGTTTGATATACCCAGAGAGAGCCAAGTTGAATGCAAAAGTAGTTTCTTATCACATTATATGTTAATGTTAGACCATAAAGTAGACAGGCAGAACTTTAAATGAGATGACATAATGCTGTCAACCTTTCTGCTATGATAGGCCCAAAAACAAAAAAATACCTACATTTCAGTCCATTTTTCTCGTTGTAGGTTAGCTAAAGCTCCTGTAATAAAACCCCAAGGGGCTTTTCATTTTTAATCAATTGTGAAAAGGCCAACTTTTATATGCATTTAAAAGTGGAACTCCTGACAATTTCAGTTAAAAGTTGGGAATTATCTTCCCATAGAAATTTTAAGTTACAACAACTTTGATGTTGGGAGTGGCTCCAAGGACAACAACAGTTTAGTCAAGATATTTATCTCACAGTAGCTGTTGTAATTCTTCCCCGAAGAGTCACTTTCAAACAAGCCAATGGTTATTCATGAAGGATTGGGGGAACTGCACTTTGAAATTCCACCTTTTATGCAGCCACAAAGCCTCTATGGCTGCCATCACACTTACACACACAAGATTCAGTCGAAAAACACATACAGTGCAAGTTCATGAGACAAAACCTCTACGCTCTGAACTTAAAGAAACACGATGGAGCAGCTCAGACTGGAGATGCTGCTTTGTCTTATCAGGGTAAAGAAAATGAACTATAACAAAAGAAGAAAAAAAAACAAGTCACTGTAATTCATTGTTCATACATTCCTTAATTTATAGTATTGGCTATGTGTGCAAATGTATCATGAAAGGTGCCTTTGTTTTAATCTCTAAGAAAGAATACACAGAGACACAAGATTAGCAGGTGCCCGGGGACCAACTCCAGTTCTTTTGCCAGTGAAGCGGGCACTGACAGTAGCACTACTAAAACTTTTTTGGTGGTGGTTGGAAACAGGAGCACCCAGAGGACCTCCAGAGAACATGCAAACTCCACAGAGTCCCCGCCCAGACCAAGGATCGAAACAGGGATTGAACGCAGTACTCAGCGGCATGCTTACATGCTGTGAGGTGACAGTAAGCCACCGTGCCATACCCTGACACCCTTCTCTGCCTATTTTCTCTCCTAGTATGCAAGCTCACATACATTGCCGTGTACATGCATGTGCAGATAAAATAATAATGGCAGACACGGAGCAGGTCAATAAACCTCCAGTGTGGCATACAAAATTAATTTTGTGGAATAGGAATTATTCAGGACATGGAAACATGTTGCATTAGTGGCACACATCTGACAATGTCATAGACATAGAATAGCTGAAGGAAGACTTGTTTTTGTCATACGGAAACACAAATAAGGTGCATTGGTGTTACTAGGTGAAAATTGTGAAAACCAGAAAGTAAAAAAATGAAACATAAATGAACAGCTTTTACTAACCAAATCCTGAGGGGTATAAAAAGTAAAGCATCATTTACAGAAATACTAAAATATATTGAATCTATAAAAGCATATACACGACTGCAGTAAAAAGAAATTTAGTCTCACATAATGACAAAGTGGGCCACTAAGCTTCTGGAAGCCCCTGGGTGATAAGCAAGGAGTTATCAATATTCCATGTTTATGTAGTAATGTAGTAAATTATATCCAAGTGAATTGAACAACACATAAATGCATATTGACATGAAGTTACCTTGCAATCTATATTATGCTCAGGGGTTTTGACACACACACACACACACACACACACACACACACACACACACACACACACACACACACACACACACACACACACACACAGAGATCACAGATCACAGCACATACCATTGTGTTTATGTTCCACTCTATCTGTGATTTCCTATAGCAATTTCTTTGTGTTGTATATGTTTGTTGGAAGACAATGTGGCTGTAAGAGTTTAAAGATGTGTAAGAACAAGGGCCACATAAGGCCATCCGTGTTTGCTGGCCATTAAAAGTTTTACTTCAACACAAACAAAGTGACGATAGGGTGTTCGTTAGGAAAAAGCGACATTTATTTTGTCCTCAGATCACAGCTGATATGTAACTGTTGATCCAGGACAAGTTGGGATAGCTACAGAGAAAGAGAGAAAAACTGTGTGTAATAGGTGGTGTAGGGAAAACACATACATTTTCCCCAACTATTACAGTAACACATTGATCTTAACTGCCCCTGTATCCATTTAAGTTCACTAGTATTAAGTTTTTGTTTTTGTTTAGAGTTATTTCTTCTGAGATTGAGGATGTAAAATAACCATTAATTATAAAGCTCACATTAGTTATTAGCACTTCTAATTAAACTTAATTATGGCTTACTTGAAGGGAAATTCTTATTAAAAACAGGGTTTTGTTTACAGCTAAGTGGTCACAGTAACACAGCTAGTATTTACAACCAAAAATATGAAATATGTATACACATACAGTACTTGCTTTTCTGGCATTTTCCACTGACAACATGCTATTTTTCTTTCTCTCCAATCCCCAAAAAACAAAGAAAATATAGATACTGGCATTTCCCAGTCAGCGCACTGACTGATGTTAGTATTGCAACTTTGTAAGGCTGCTGAGTTAAAGCAGTAGCCTCAGCTACACTCTGAGAATTGATTGATGGCTTAGCATGTACACACACTGCTCACACTCTCACTCTCTCTCTCTCACACACACAAACACACACACACACACACACACACACACACACACACACACACACACACACACACACACACACACACACACACACACACACACACACACACACACACACACACACAGAGACTCATATTAAACAGAAGTGGTTCAGCCAGGGGACAGCCAATTGTTGTTGGGAAAGATAGGGAGAGAGAAGATGGAGAGCAGGAGTGAAAGCCAGAACAGAAAGGAAAAAGAGTGTATTTAGTCAAACTTAAACTCTCTCTGGCATAGAAGACTAATCACGTAACTATCTCAGCTTTATTTACCACTCGCTTCTTGACTTCAGGATGTCCTTGGATCATAAGAAAATAGAAAGTGATCTCATTTTTAACCTTAAAACTCAAATAGTAAAATAAATGAATTAAAATTACGCAAACTTCATCTACCGATGAAGACTGTGAGATGCAGTTGAAAGCTCCAGGAAAAGTTACTAAGTGGCCTTAAAGTTAATGTTATTTTAAGTGTCAACAATTCCGGAAATTATTAGATTTAAAAGTTATTGTAAATATAAAATGAAATATGACTCAACTACTGCTGTTTCTGTTGCTGAACACAGAATTAGATAAAGTTTCCATTGCAGCCATGTTTACACTTTAAAATGATAGGTAAAAGTTTGCCTTTTAGGCCATGTACATTCAGTTAATGACAATATTAACTGTGTTTTTTATGTTATATCATTAAGAGAGAGGTAAATGACATTTCTTAAATTTTGAGCCCAGTTTCAAGTTTAAGCCTCTTCTCTCTCTTCCCATTCTATTGCTTTTGTCTGTCTCGCAACACAGTCCCATTGTGTCACAAAAGAAACAAAGGAGCATGGGAGAGGAAATCACAAAGAGAAAAAGAGAGTGCAACCAAACAAGGAGAAAGGGAAGGCAGGCAGTTGCAGACATCAAACAAGGTCTGATCAAAATTCAGAAGTGGATCAAGTGGATATGAAGTTTGCTTCAAACAAAAGCCCCCCCCCCCCCCCCCCCCAATTCGCTTTACCCCTGGGGCTCTTATCATCTTTTTGCTGTTCTTCATGCCAGCATCTTTTTTTTCACACCTCCTCCCCTCCTCCAACCCCAGCCCCATCCCTCTATTTCCCTTAAGGCCATGTGTAGCTCTCTGCGTTACTCTGTTTGCTTCCCTCTCTCCCAACTCTGCTCTTACTTTCCTCTTTCACTCACCCCGTCCACCCTCCCTGAGGCCCTTTGCTTCCTCTCTCAATGCAACTGATTAAAGGAGGAATAAATGAAGGAGTGCATGTGAATTTGTGGTGGCCACTCCTGACAAGCTTTTATCAGAGTGGGGAATCATGAGCCAAATCCTCCAGAATACAGAGATAGTGGGTGCAAGAGTTTAGTCAAGGTCAGAGGTTTAAAGGTGCACTATGAGTTCCTGCATGGTTTCAGCGCAATTTCATTTTTGTCTCAAATCGTAGGCATCTCTCCTTGATCCGCTAACTGCCTGCCACCTGATTACACTGTGAAAAGCCCGGTCTCGGGAGACAACACAGGGGCACAGGCTGTGCACCAAAATACAGCAAACCAGTTCCAGCCAATCACAGACAAGATGGTTGGGGGAGGGGGTGGGGGTTAGTGACAGCTATGGCGTTTTTCCATTACACGGTACCTGCTTGACTCGCCTCGACTCTACTCACCTTTTTTGGTTTTCCATTCTGATAAAAAGTCCCTGGTACCTGCTAACAGGTACTTTTTAATTACCACCTCCGTCGAGGTTCCAAGTGAGCTGAGCCAATACCAAAAGGTGACGTGAAAGCGACAGACGGCCATGTCCTGAACAAATAGTTTAGCCAGCAATGTTTTGTTTTTGCTGCCTCCAGCTTCATTTGAAACTAAATTTGTCTTCTGGCTGTGGCAACAACAACACACTTTCGACGTTCTGTGTGTGTGTGTGTCGCTTTAGGTCACGACAGTTTCCTGCGGCGCCACTATAAGATGACCAGCCACGCTCGCCTCACGCATGAGGCGATACTAATGCTGCAATGGAAACATGAGGACGGGGCAACGCGACCAAGTCGAGTCGAGCCGAGCCGAGCTGAGCCGAGCCGAGTAGAGCTGGTACTATCCATCCATCCATCAAATAAAGCTGCCTTCGTCCGCTTATCCGGTTTCGGGTCGCGGGGGGAGCAGCTCCAGCAGGGGCCCCCAACTTCCCTTTCCCGAGCCACATTAACCAGCTCCAACTGGGGGATCCCGAGGCGTTCCCAGGCCAGGTTGGAGATGTAATCCCTCCACCTAGTCCTGGGTCTTCCCCGAGGTCTCCTCCCAGCTGGACGTGCCTGGAACACCTCCGTAGGGAGGCGCCCAGGGGACATCCTTACCAGATGCCTGAACCACCTCAACTGGCTCCTTTCGACACAAAGTACTAGCAATGAAAAAACGCCATTAGTCAGTTAGTCACGACAGTTACGGAAACATGGGGAGAGGGGCGAACTTGCTCTGTTTTGTTTGGTATTTACTTGGAACGTCAACAGAAGTAACATCATGCAGGAACTCATAGTGCACCTTTAATGGAATAAAAAAAACTCCTTTCAGTTCATCTCATTCCCTGATTGAAGAATTATACAGAGTCAACATACATAACTGTGTGTGTTTGTTTAGAAGCCAAACCCTGTATGGCTTTAACTCTAATGATGTGTTGTTCCCCAAGTTAGGACTTGCCATTTTAGTTTTGCTTAAATCATGTCAATTTTTAAGTTTATTTTGACATTTTTAAAACTGCCTGTATGTGCATCTGAAACTGAAAGGATACAGGTTCATTATATATGTTTTTGTTATTGCCAAGACATTCTGTGAAAAGATCAAATTATAATAATGATGTAGTTCATCTCCCAATACTTTCAGAATTATTTACCCTGTCTTTGTCTGTTTACCCTGTCCACTCAGCCCCACATCCATTGCTTCCTACTCAACAGTGTATGCCACATAGAAATTAAGCTATTACAGGCTTTGGCTGCAGGTAGTACTTGTGCATTGTTGTTTTTATATCATTTCATGGGATTTGTTAATAATGGAAACAATTAAGAATATCTGCGGTAAAACTTCATTCATCAAGGTGTGTGCATAAGACTGACATGACACTGTCAACCATGAAGGAGTCTTTTTGAATGTTTATGACCGTGTCATTCGCTAAATTATGACACTTTTAATGCAAAGTTAGCATTGTTTCTGATGTTTATGTTATGAAAATTGGACATTAACCAAGACAACAATGTACAGTATGTGTCATGACAACTTGACATTAAGCAAGACAATATAACCTGTCAATGTCTTTGGCATGACAACTTGGCATTAACCTAGACAACATAACCATGGATATGTCATAGCAGGCCTAATTATCAAAGTTAAAGAAACTATTTAGCTTTATGTGTTAACATTACAATAAACTGTCATAAGTGGTTGGTTTTTACATTGGCTGTCATGAAACCATTATAATTGTGTCATGAATATTTTCCTTGACCTCAAGTATGTGTAGCAATTTGGATTTACTTGTTATAAACGTTGTAAGACTAGTTGGACGACAGTGAATACAGAGCTGATTTACCCAGTTTTGGACAGATAATGTTAGCTTTAGGCTACTTGTTTAGTTAGTTAGTGACCACTAACTGCAGTTAGCTGCCATTAACCAGTTGTCTTTAATACTTTATCAGTATTTTTTAATGGAGGTAGAAGTATGTTACCTAGTTAAATAAGGGGACAGTAGAATATAAATGATCTAGTATAGAGTCATTATACTTTCTCTCCAAGGCATAAAGACGAGAGCCAAGACTGAGATCTATGGTATGTTTCTGTATATAGCAGAGTGAGACTATGCATCGTTAATTTCTTTAAGCAGTGGACAGGTGTTTTGGCTCCTGTATAATAAGATGAACTTACACCTGCAAAGGATATTTTTATCACACACAAAATCGGCAGTCTTATTTTACTCTGAACACTTGATTAGCAACAAGCCACCGGCATGAAAGTCATTCAACTTCTGAAAGTCGACTGGCTGTGGCACTGAGTTGAGTTTTTATAGGCACTTCAGTCTTCCTAATTGGATTGCTCTTTTCTCCTTCTCTGTCTCTCATCAGGTAATCAGTCTACAGTCCCAAAAAAACTACTGGAAGTCAATGCATGGATTTCTGTAACAAGCCTTAAACAGTTAAGCTTAAGGGAGCCTCACTTTGCCTCATCTCCTCTTTCTTCTCCCTCATTGTCTCTACCTCTGTAGCTCTCACTCTTATCAAAACTGTGATAGTGAGCAGTTCAGCAGAGTGACATTCCCAAAGAGGAAGAGAAAGGAAAGGATGTCTGTTTTCTTCCTTCACTGCTGTGTGCTCCCATCTCTTTTCTCTACTCTTGTTTTGATTCACTCTATTTTCTGCATTGTCACATATCCAACAACCTGCTGAATGAAAATAAAACCAACTATGGAAGAAGAGGTGCAGATGGAGAATCACAGTTGGAGATCAAGAGCTAAAAATATGAAAAGGTTTGGTGTGGCCAAGTCAAAGAAACTTCTTCTACTCTTCTTGTCACTGAAAATGATGCACAAACACTTATGATGAATCACAGCTCACTGACTCTTTTAAAGTGACCTTTCTTGAGCCCAGATTTGGCAGCTGTAATAGGAAAATATCATTTTACACGTCATCTTTGACTATCATCTAAGTGCGTTATCAAAACACTATGGCGGCAGTCTGCATTAAAGTAAACTTGAATGGACCAGAAATGACTTATTGTACATTTCCTAATTAAGTGATTAGAGTAGAGTGATGTGGCTATGCTTGGACAGACTTCACATCAGCTGTTAGGCAAAATACCATGCAGTCTAGTATCCAAGTTGAGGCAAAGCCAAAGACAAGCAACTGGTGCCTGGCAGAGCAGACCTTAAAGTAATTGTCTGTGACATTTTGTATATATTAATAAAAGTGTGTTTTACTATCCTTTATCACAAGGATCACCATTCTTCTTACAAAAAATGTTTTCATTTGCTGCTGTAAAGACCTGGAAGAAGGTATCTTGTGACGTGTTATGTATTTACAGATGTACCCGTTTGTTAAGTACTAGTGCTGTGCAAGAAACTAGTGCTGTGAGAGAAACACTAAAGAAACTCAAACATTCTCAAACTGCATCATCGTACTGTGAAATTAAATAGACACAGCCAAATATCTCAGTAGAAGACTTGCTTCTAAACAGGAATCGGACCGTCCAAAAGACCGTTGTTTTGGCATTGCCAGTATTTAAAATAAATGTAGTTTTCAGTTATTGTGACCTTGTTGGCTGTATGTGCATGTGTGCCCTTATCTACTGGATGTAATGTAGGCCTACTGGTGTAAATTTGTGTAGGCTTGTCTTGGTTATATTAAAAACTTCCATTGTCTCACCTCTCTGACAAGATGTGAGTAGAGTGTGCACAGAGACATTAAGAGGAAAGAGACTAGGGGTATCAGCTAAATGAGGACAGAGTTGAAAAAGATGAGGAGAGGAAGATGGAAAAAACATGAGTGTAGAGATGCGAGAAAAAAGGGGAGACAGAAAGCGGAAGAGGTTATTGTGGGAGCCGGAAATTATAAATGGATGAAAATGACGGAGACTGTAAAGAAAAGATGATGGGAAGTTTGAGTATAAAGTTGACACAAGGACACACATCTGTAAACAAGTTTCATTCCTTTTCTGTATTTCTGGTATTTTCCTCCTTTCAATCCATATCCTGCATTCACTCTCACTCTCAGTGTGTTATCTTCTGCCAGAGTATCTTCCCAATGGTGTAAGGTGGAAGCAGTAATAGTTGTCAATGTTGATTTTGAGAGCGTGTGTATGTCTGTGTTCTTGACTTTCTAGGGCACAGAATTCATACTAAAGACCAGTTTCGCAATTGGGAATTTTGGGTCACTGTTTAATTTAGGTAATGGTTAAGGTTAGAACAGTGACTTGACTAAATATGTATATGTGTGTGTGTGTGTGTGTGTGTGTGTGTGTGTGTGTCTGTGTGTGTCCAGAAAGAATCAGGTTGTAGATTACCTGTTAAAAACCTGCTAGAGTTCACCTGCAGAGCAACAAAACACAAGGCAATAATCCTCCTGAAACACCAATGACATCAGCTATCTCATTACTTCAGCACACAGATGAGATATGTGGGATTGAAAGATTACTTTCAAAGCTAGCAGAGTTATCTCTTTGTATTCACTTGTATGAAATTTCTGAGCAACAATAAACTGTGGCTTTGTAAAGAGTGTCTTGGCGTGTATTTTACCATAGCTGCCAAATCTCACAGATTTTCAAGCTCTACACATATTTTAGCACAATTTCAATGGTCCTTGGTACAAAAACTCACTTTTAGCAAATTGTGTATAGTTTAATACATCCGCTAGCAAACTATATGTTTCCCCTGGAAATGATATCGGAATTGTTGCATTTATCTTCACCAATCAAGAGACAGAGACAAACTGCTTACAGTCTTCCAAGAAATGTTGCACTAGAGCCACATCACATGAAATCATGCTCATATTCTCAGATAGGTTTTTAGTGTACAGTGTGGGTGGCCCATTGATCAATTGAAGAGTGTTCATGAGTTTTCAGAGGGCAAAATTACAATAGGACTCATGCTCAGACCCATCCGTCTCTCCTGTTACACCAATTACAGTTAACTGCAGGTCGTACAAAGACCTCTCCACTCCATTCTATTCACCAGTCTAAACAATGATTAAGTTTAACAGCCAACCATTCACACTAAGGAGCATAAAAGGAATTTGCCGTTAATTGCCAATTACACTCACTACTACACAAAAGTGAACAGATAAAATTGCAAGAGATCTACGCACAAATTGATGATTTCATGAATAGCACAAACTTGACAATTGAGACATTAACATTCTTTAAAAGTAACTGCACAAACTCTTAAAGAAACAGTGCATAAACAAATACATTTTCCAAGTTTGAATCATGTGTCCCTGTGTTAATTGTGTATGCAAAATGTATTGCAAAAAATCCTTTTAGAGCATTTTATATCAAATTACATCTCTTATCTCCTCCTGTAAAATGTTTAAATATTTTTAAGAACAACTTTTGACTGTTAGCTTGTGAATCGTTGTAGCTAGCAGAGCAACATCACAGTCAGAGGCATGTTTCTATCTAAGTTGACAAAACACTTTGTTAACATGTGCAAAGAATGTGGCTGATATCACATTAATTCATTTCTCCATCATCCTCCTGATCCCAAAACGTGGGTGAGGAAGGTGTGAGTGGAGGCCACGCCCACCTTTGAGTGATACAATCAAATCGAAAGGATTTGATTCAAATCCATCTCCTACCAATACCCTCTCCAAATATTCCATATTACTTATACATCATATTATAGAAGATAATGACGCTTTAACTGCTCTTTCACTGTGACGTTTAAAACTGCATATTGTGTCGCTTGGTGCTTCAAAGAAGACAACATTATATTAATGAATTACTTATCTTTCAAAATAGCATTGGTCTTAATATCCTTATATTTTTAGAAGTTGGTAAAGAAAAATACAGGTTTATGCCGTTAACGCCAGTAACTTGGTGTCAGAGGATGCAGCTGATGTCGACTGTGCTTCTTATCCAGTACAAGCTGGGCTAATTAATCAAAGTACTTCTATCCAGCGAATGCAAACAGGGGTACCAACTCTCATGAGAATGGAGAAAAAACAGGGTGGGAAAACACATTAATCACCTTTAACATGTACTTATTCTGGTAAAACATGTTCTGTGCTTGTGCATCAGAAAGCTTCAGTGTGTTATCAATGCAGTCCTCAAACCCCAAGAGTGTTTCTTTTTCAAGTTTCAAAAGACCTAGTACCATGTTGAGAACGTTTTAGTTGTAATGGCTCTCTGAATATCTTCAGACAAGTACCTTTAATTAAACTGGACTCACGTACAAGGGTTTTTAAAGTAATCAACAATTTAAAATCTGGTTGCATCACACACACAAGAAGACATTTCACAGATTGTCTGCTCATGAACACAAAGAACAGGATCAGACACACTACATAATATTAAAATAATCTTTGCAGCAGGAGCTACTCACCATGTAGTTTTTTTCACACATGCACTCACACATAATCTGCGTTTTACTAGTGGTTCAACATGCCCTCGTTCACTTTCCCTAAGCACTTGCCCTCGGGGGAATCCCTGCTGCCATCTTAAGTGTCTTTACTTTTGTCTGAAAACATGAAGTGAACTTGGTGAGATGCGAGTGAACAACGATGGTCACTCAGAGACACCACCCACAATGCATTGCAGTTATGCATTTGGCTAAATAAAACACATCAATGGTTAGCTGGCAGTAATGTAGGTAAAACTCCTGTTGCTGACCACCAAAGAAGGAAAAGATGAATAAATTGAATAAATACATTTACACTTTTAAGTTTCCTCATTGTTAGCTTGATATTTTACCGAAACATGTAATATAACTAATGTCAGTTGATATTTACTTTATACTTTTTACTTACTAGATAGTTGTACTGTTGTGATTTCTTTAACTCCAACATTATCTGTAAATGCATGGAAGACAATCTGTTTTTGTAAGCAATATGATATACAATATATGATAATATGATTAATCATGATACAGGTCACAAACTTCCTAAATCAGAAACTCATGATTACCAAGCCTCATTGAAATGATTTTGCAGGTATTTATGAAGTGTAAAAAGCAGTAATAATTATTTTTATAAATAATATTTGTATAGCGCCTTTCATACAATAAATACTTTACAATAAGGAAATTGCATGAGATAGATTTAGACATAGAACATAAAAAACTGGGATAGAATGTCATAATTATGGAAATAAGATGGAAAATTAAATACACTTGACGCAGTAACGCGAAGCCTACAACTGGCTGTCAATCCATGATAGTGTGGGCTGAAAGTGAACAAGGGCAGGTGCGTTCCATTTCAATCCCCCGCTCCTGCCCCGCCCACTATCTACTACTCTGCTCTCCAAGTGGCCTCTGTGCGACGTAGGCTATTACGTCATACCAAGGGCTGAGGGCAAGGGAAGGAGGGCACTAATGAAACACAGCAAAGGTGTTTTAGAAGTTTTTCCAGGGTTTTCTGTGCAGCTGAAGACATATTCAAGGCCACATTTCACTGAGCCCTTCCACTGCATTAGCTTCACAGTTGTTTTGTCAAAAGTGTTCTCTTTTCCTTCTCGTAGTTGACTTTTTTTGCTATCATCTACAGTACTGTGGGTCACACTGGATCCAGAAAGACAACAGTGATGTTTGGTCCAAATTCTTGTACCATCAACCACCAGCTACTAGCCATAATCACATCTGAAGTTTAGGGTGTGGAAATATTATTCTGAAAGTGCGCATATTACCAGATATGGTGTTCCAAACATGAGATCCGACTGAGGATTCTCCCCATGATTCTCTTGTGGGGGTAAATCATCCTGAATAACTCATAATCTGAGCCCGACATAAGGCAAACAAACACATATAAGACACACACAGTACAAACTCATTTGAAACCAAGCTATTTGCTGTGATGGGCTTTAGTAAGTGGTTACCATGGTGAAAATTAGCAAGCCAAACCGCCTGCGTTGATTACCCTTTCAGAGATATGGGGATACAAATAGCAGTAGTTAATCTTGTTTGGGCCACACAAATTCATTGTGACAGCTCGGCTGCTTCAACCCTGCAGACTGTCGCAGTGTAAATTGAACGGACTGATTGTAAGAGAGAGAAAGAAAGGAAGAGAAGACAACTATAAAATGAAAAAAAGAAAAGCTAGAAATGGTTTTGGGTCTCGTTTGGGCTGAATTTAAATTGTTTGCAATAGTCTCTGCTTCATTTTTTTTTTAACTTAACTTTTAAACAAGAAAATAGAACTGGGGTATTTGTGTGGAAACATAACTTGGCCAAACTGTGACAGTGTAGGGGTGGCTTTGGGTGACATATATTCACCATTTTTCATAATTAGCCAATTAACATGCAGGGAGATATTGGACCCATTAAAAACTTCACTGTCCAAGTAGGCAGCCAGGCAGTAACACACACACAAACACACACATACATGCACCCGGCGCGCGTGCATATGTGCACATACTTGCACACAGTTGGACAGAGACCTAAATGCATACACACAGCAGTACAGGTACATCAGCTCTTGAAATAGTTTGGAAAAAGTCCTGTGGACTTAATTACATTGACAAATAACACCACAGAAAGAAACATGCATTGGCCGACTTATGACTAGTGATTATATGGTCGTATAAGTCATACATCTCAGAGCATAAAACTCTCCCTGGAGGGGACACACAGTATAGAGAAAACTGTATACTGTAAGTTAGACAAACAGGAAGAAGATTACAAGCAGTGTTGGGCGGTAAAGTGGATACTTAATCATAAATGTTGAAACGAAGTGGTTCCTTTTACAGTAATATGAACCACAAAGGCAGAGGGGGAAGAATAATAATAATAAAAAACATACACAAAGAAAACACACTTATGCCCTGCAACTTTATGACATATAACAAAAGAGATTCTCCATTAATTGTAAACCCCTGCCTGGTTATTTTTTTTTTATGTAGAATTAAAGAAATTAATCAACTAATCAATGAATAATCCCATTTTACACGCAAGGTAAGAACAAAACATTGATTGTTTTTTTTTGTGTGGTGACTTTGCTGTAAGCACAGAACAGCGGAGCTCTTCTAGTGCAGGATGTTTGCTATAGAAAATTCCACCAGCTATTATAGTCTTGCTGCTCTAATTGTGTTGTCTGTCTAATATATGTTTTCTCCAGCAGCTTCCCATTGTATCTCAGTTATGTTTTAGATTGTGTTGCTTCTGTCTATGTTTCTTCCCATTGATTTTTGAACACTCCCTGTAATTTTCTGTAATTTCCCATTCGACCGTTTGCTCCGTTAATGCAGGCATGTGGTTGTGCTTCACATTTTCTTCAAGGAATTGAGCGAAACACATAAAACTATAACTACTGTATGTATATATGACAAAATTACTGTAACGCGATACTAAAGAGTTAACGCAAATTCCTTTTAACAGATGCACAATCTGTGATTTGAACCTCGGGCCGCTCCAAAGTTTGGGATATCAGGAAGCGATGCAGCAGTAACGTTATGGATGGCTAGCAGACACAAACCTTCTTGAGCAGAAATGGATAAAGAAAAGGGTCTTTTATATGGCAAGTTCAGATTCAAGTATGGTGTGTCGAAGACAAGTCATAGTATAGTATGTATAGTATATTATGTTTAAAAAACCATAGGATAGCATAGCGAAAAAGGTCAAGCCAGTGTGCCTCTAAATTATGCATGTTTAAAAAAGCCTTTAAAAAGTCGTAGTATAGTATGTCAAAAAAAGTGAAAAAAAGTCATAGTATAGCACGTAAATTGTCTTATAAAAAGTCATAGTATAGTATGTTTAAAGAAAATCACAGGATAGCATAGTGAAACAGGTCATAGTATAGTATGTTGAAAAAAGTGATAAAAAAAAGTCATAGTATTGTTTGTTGAAAAAAACGTTAAAAGTGCCAGCCTGTACTGGGTATTGAACCCAGGTAAGAGACTGTAGAGATTATTGGCTGACGGCAGCTGTGTAAACCACTTCAAAACGGCCATTAAAAAGTCATGGTATTGTATGTCGAAAAAAGCCTAGTATAGTATGTCGATGAAGTGATAAAAAGCCATAGTATAGTATGTTGACAAAAGTCATAAAAACATTACAGTATAGGTAAGCTGTATGCTGGCCTGATGGTTAGCACTGTTACCTCATTGCTAGAAGGTATGGGGTTTGAATCCACAAATAATGGTACGTCAAAGAAACGTCTGTACAAACATCAAAGTATAGTATGTCAAATCTTTTGAAAAAAAAAGCTATAATTTAGTATGACGATAAAAGTGCTAAAAATGTCATAGTATTGTATGTCGAAAAAAAGTGATTAAACAAAAGTCATAATATTGTTTGTTGAAAAAAACATCATGAAAAGGTTCAGCCTGGACTGGGTATCTTTCCCAGGTAAGAGATTGTAGTGACTACTGGCTGATGGCAGCTGTGCAAACCACTAAGCCAGTGTGCTACCAAGTTATGTATGTTAAAAACAGTAATAGCATAGCACAGACATAGTATTGTATGTTGAAAAAAGTGATAAAAAAGTCATAGTATAGTATGTTGAAAAAAGTGCTCAAAAAACATACTATAGTATGTTGAAAAAAGTGATAAAATAGTCATAGTATAGTATGTCGAAAAAGTCATAGTATACAATGTTTAGAATTTAGAATACATACAAATGTGATTAATTTGCAAAAAATCATGAGTTAACTATGGACAATCATGCGATTAATCACAATTTCATATTTAATCCAATTGGCAACCCTAATGTATATATGTATACGCACACATACAGTGCAGAATACAGTTAATTATATTTTTCTGCTGAGACATCTGATACAAATGATTTTGTCTGTCAGAAAAAGATGAATGAGGAGGTGAAGAGGACGGAGTGAGAGGAGGAGCAGTAAACAGATGGGGCAGATAAATTAAAGTGTATCATTGCAAAGACAAAGTGCTTTAATCTATATTTAATCCCCTGTGCAGCTGCAGGGATCATAATCATCTGGTGAGCCATGTAGTGACCTATGACCCATAACAGTCAATACAGCTCTGCGATAAAACCATACAGCAGCTTATTTGACTGTAAATCTATGTCCCCCTAAAAATGCAGCCAAACTATCTTTACTGTACAGGTTATTGTTTTTACTTTTACCAGTTTAAAGACAATGGATTTCTGACAACACTGAACAAAAAGAAAACAAAACAAGAAAAAGAAGAAAATCCAAGACATCCCCCGATTTGAATGGAAATCGTTTCAGCTAAATACAGAATAGTGTGATAACCAAGATATGTTTTTCCATGTTTAATTTATATCACTGATTTCTTTCCCTGATGTGATGATGAGAATAAACAAAACTCTGTAACTTGTTTTTCTCTTATGCATATTCTTTCCTGTATGTTATCAGAACAGCCTGTCTCATCCTAGCCTTGCTGATGTTTTCTGTCACACTTAAAAGACACGCTTCGTTTTCCTGATACATCTTTATTTTCTTTATTTACAGCTTAATGCCTTTGGAGTTCCCTGTTGCACAGAATGGGCCACTCAACACAATCACCTATATTTGTGTTTTTGACAACATTATGTTATCTCTTAATTATACTGCCTTCTTTTACGTAAGTGTTGCTGTGTTTTTGACAACATTATGTTATCTCTTAATTATACTGCCTTCTTTTACATAAATGTTGCTACAATGTAAGTTGACAGGCAATTGCGCACCTTCAATTTACGTCCACAAAAGTGCTTGTTTTGCCACTCACAGCGTTCTCGCTTACTGTAATACTGGACCAGTTTCAAAGATTGTTGTTCCATAATTCACTTACACACAAACACTTAGGGAAATAGGGTCCAGGTGGAAAAAAAACAAAGTTACCCTTTAAGTTCCATCTAATGCAACTGGCAACACCAAGGCACCAAGGCAGAAGTTAACATCAAAACGAGGGATACAAGATTAGGACCAAACAAGAACAAACCAAGTTTTCACTGGGAGCCAAGTTACCACTCTGGTAGGTGAAACGATCTGGTGCCAATGGTGAGCTCCGCCCGGGGAAGGGGACAGCAGCTGAGCTGCAGGTCTGTGCAGAGAACGACCGGCCACGCCCCTTGACCTACATCTTTCAGTGCCACTGAGTGAAAAGCGCGAAATACAGAGGTATGTCCCTCTTTGGCTAATGTATTTTAAACACGGAGGTGCTACATGGCGGCCGTCATTCGCGCAAGTTGCTCTCATGTATTCTGAATGATTCTGAATGGCAGATTCTACGCTTACAAGAATACTTTGATTAGTTGGTGGAAGTAATTACACATGAATGAGCACATATTTGTGAAAGAGCAAAGTTTTTTTTGCTAAAAAAACAACTCAAAAAATTACATAATGGAGCTTTAACAGCCTTGGAATCCAGTGGTTGGGACAGGGGATTACCATTTTATTTAGTTTTTTTCTTCATTCTGTCATTCTTGATATTATTATTTTTGAAATGTGTTTTTGAATGTGTTAATTTCTGTTACAAGAAAAGTTTAAATAGAAAAAAACGTGTGCTGTGCCATTATCACTCCTCCTCTAAGACTACTAGTGATGGATTGATTCATTTTGAAATTTACAAGGTAATAGCTAAATAGGGGATACAGTTCATTTGAGTAAATATTAAATTCAAGGCTCACTTTTGCTTGGTAAAAATGCATACCCAGGCTAGTGTGATTGCTCGTCATTGATGTCTAAAGAGGTTAATTGTTAATACGAAGTCTGCGACAATCAGTAATAAACATACAACATGCATACATGTTTTATTCTTTTGTCCATATTCTATCATTCCATAGAAGGAACCAATAACTCTTGCAATGGCTTTTAAATTGAATTGTTTTGCAGTGCACAATTAACATTCAATTCCAACGTTCTGTAATAGTGCAGGAATTAGCATGGCCTTTATGTACTGAGAGTGGCGGGTGTGTAGAACATCCATAACCCTAAGTGTTTTAGTTTCCTCTAATCAGTCAGACCAGTCAGGGCCAATACCTGCTTGTAATAGCCTTACATATATTTTGAGACTATTATCTGTTTGTGCGTGTGTGTGTGTGTGTGTGTGTGTGTGTGTGTGTGTGTGTGTGTGTGTGTGTGTGTGTGTGTGTGTGTGTGTGTGTGTGTGTGTTCTCGAGTCAAGAAAATGCAACCTCATCCTCAGGAGACTGGTTCTACTTGGTACATATCTTTTCTTGCTGACCGGACTGTATCATCATCGTCATCATCATCTTCATCCCTTCCCCAAATGGAGAAAATTTCCTTCCACTAAACCTGTGGACCAACTCACACACACGTTCCAAATCACCGGCCACCAAGTGTTCTTTTTTACTTTCATACGGTATGCAACTATTTTGAATTGTAAAAGGTATGTTTTCAAGAAACCATTTTGTTGCCAGGATTACATTTTTCCTGCAGTGTTTCTGATGGAACGTCAATATCAAATGTTCCCTTAACAATGTTTACTGCCAATGTTTTTGATCATTTTCTTTTTTCAGTATCCACATTTGGCACTGAAAACTGCCACTGAATGGACATAAACAGCACATAAACAAATGTGCTTAATTTATAGGACAGATTGTTCCATTTTCTGCTGCTCGTGAATGCAAAAATAAGTAAAACTTAGCTTTCAATTATTGACCTTTTGTAACTCTCAAACCTAAAATCAAATATTCAATTTAGAAAATATATATTTGTTGACATTTAATAATTAAAAAATGCAACATCAGCAAAATAAGTAAAAGATGTGGTACACATCATAGAGCTTATAGCACACTGACTATTTGCATGCAGTGTGCAAAATAATTATTAAAGAAATGGAAACCTTTGTCGACTGCAAGCGTCTGTGATAAAAATCATTTGCTGAATTATCCGCCTTTTTTGTCAATCACTAACAGACGTGAGCATGTACTGTACAGTAACTTAACAGCAGACACAAGCATACTCCAGCAAGCAGACATGCATGTGCATACACACAAGCACATAAAAACAGATATTTCATTAAACTTGTCTGACATTTGATGAGGCTGAAACAAAGTCCTGACGACAATGAGGGGCCATGAGACTGTGACACATTAATACGGTATGAAAAATGAGGCAGAAGAGTGAGCAGATCGTCTCTCTGTGGAGCACCCTTGTCCTGTTTTTACCCCTAAACCTCAGGTGGCCCAATCAGGCACTGGGCCTTTGAAGTGTAACTGACTGGAGGCATTCACACTCTGCTCTCTCTCTCTCTCTCTCTGTGTGTGTGTGTGTGTGTGTGTGTGTGTGTGTGTGTGTGTGTGTGTGTGTTTTATAGTTTGTGTTTGAACCAGTAAATAATTGTGTGCACATCTAAAAATGCTACTCATATGTGTGTGTGTGTGTGTGTGTGTGTGTCTGTGTGTGTGATTCCCCCCCCTGAGCGAGCGGCATTAAGGAAAGGATAACAGTTGTCTAACTGATCTGTTAGTCTGTCTGTGAGAAGGTGACTGAGTCTGTTCTCCCTGACAGAGCAGCTAAGCTCCCCATGATAAATGTGTCCGTGATTACATCTATACAAATGTTATGTTATGTTATTGTAACTCTAGATTCTATGAGTATACTGCCCTACAAAGGCAAAAGACCTTAACTCGCCAGAGTGTGAAACAGAAAAATGACTTTAAAGTTATCTTAATGTCCTGACAATTGAGTTATAGGTATAATATTGTAATTTTCACATTTTGTAGTGTATACCTGTATTAATCTATCTACAAAAAATGTTGAACTCAAATTTGACCTTTGACCCTTTTTCGGAAGTTAATGTATTCTGCCTTAGCATTGCCCACAAAATGACAATCGGTCATACCATTTTATAGCACAATGTTATGATAACAATAATAACTTTTATTTAACTTAGCCAGCAGTTAAGTTTACAAGAATTTATCCAAATTTCAAGATTTGTGGCAAACTAAGATAAACAGTTAGACTACAGACCGACAGCTTTTGTTTTAGCTTGTTCGTCGAAATTCGCTATTTAGAGTAGGCCTGTAGAGCTGTGTTTGCCTGAACAGCGCAGTGGACGAGAGTGGACTGCGCCCAGACAGAGATTGAAATATATCGCTTCCTACATGTGTATGCCTGTAGAAAGGTGAGTGGGTACCTATTGATACATATTTACTTTTAGGTTTTAGTGTAGCCTACTTACAGTAACGAGCGTTGTGGTATCTGTCAGGTATGCGCTGCGTGTCAGCGTCGTCCTCTGCTGTGTGTGTGTGTCTGTGTGTGTGTGCGTAGCGCAGGCATCGCATTTACAGAGTACCTTAACTCAGTTTGAGCATTCTGAAGCGCCATGAAACAAAGACAAAGAACCGTAACTGATGTTACGGTATTCTGCCTTGGCTTCTCTACCAGCTTTTGAAGTTACGGCAAAGACTAAACACAACTTTCTCCCCAAAACAATAAGATTGACTCAAGATATTTGTCCACATGATAAAGCAGATCCTTAATGTTCCAGAAATGACAATAACTCATTTTCGACCAAAATTGAGTTACGGTCTTTTGGCTTTGCACGGCAGTATAGGCGTAGCCCTCTAAGAGCTGTCGCTATTGGGTTTATCCCTTCACGCATGCGCAGTCGTCCAGCACGGGCCTCACCTACGTCTGACTGTAGACGGGGCCAAATCATTATCTACTAATGTTTGGAGATAAGTCAAGGGGTGGATTGTCCCGTGTGCTCAAGGAAAACCACTGAGTGTTTTCTCGTGAGGCAAACAGGTCCACCTCATCTTCCCTGAACCTGCTCCATAGCTTCTGAACAATAGTGGGATTCAATTTCCACTCGTTGTGAAAGGGCCCTCCCCTCGACATTAGGTCCGCTGCTCTGTTCAAAGCTCCGGGGATGTAGACCGCTTTGAGGGACAGCAGATGTCTGTGGGCCCACAGCAGGAGACGTCTGGCTATTTCCAATAGCCGAGCCGAGCATACGCCGCCCTGTCGGTTTATGAACGCTGCCGCTGTAACATTGTCTGTCCGCACGACAACTTATCTCCCCGCTATCACTGGGGTGAAGTATTTCAAAACCTTCAGCACCGGCAGTTTATGTGGGGGAGAGGGAGAGGTGGCCATTCTCCTCCCACCACCCGTGACTCGCAAATTTCCACACTGTCACGTATGACGTCACTTTGCCTAGGGGAACTCCGGTTGACAGGGTCCGGGGGTTCTCCCAATATGCCAGGTCTGACTGGAGAGACGGAGGGATGGTCAGCATTCGCCACTTGTGGCGTATGGGATCGAGGCGCTGACGATGGAACCACCTCTGGATTTTCCTCATGTGGAGGAGACCTACGGGGACCACCACGTGAGCCGCAGACATCATGCCCAAAAGACGCATCACGGACAGTGCTGACACTGTTGGGTGTGACGTGGTGCATGACAATAGAGAGATTAGAGCATCTCGCCTTGGCTTCGAGAGCTTGGCTCTCATGACAATAAAGTGTATGACCACTCCCAGGTAAACTATTGATTGTGCGGGGACCAGTGAGCTCTTTTGCCAGTTTATGGCGAAGCCCAGTGTTTGCAAATGTCGCAGAACTTCCATAGTCTGCAGCGCCGCCTTTTCTCAAGAGGGGGCAAGAATGAGCAAATCGTCCAGATAAAAAAGGGGACTCTGATGCCTTTTTTTCACAACGGCTGAAGTGCTGTCTCCATGCACTTGGAAAATGTGCGGGGGGCCAGAGAGTATCCGAACGGCCGGTCACCACTGTGTGGGGCTCCCGCCGTCCATGTAGGGAGAGAGCGACGGGGCTCTGCGTGCAGTGGCGGGCTGGTGTGTGCTCGTGTGGGGAACGACTGTCATGTTACCAGCGCAATGTTCAGTGGAAACAAGGGCTGCGGGGTTGAGGGGAAACTGCTCTTTAGATAGATGGAGGTGTTTTCCGCTCTCAACGGTGGAAGGACAGACGTTCCCCACGCCCCGTCGTTGCCACGATCGCCGCTGTTTGCTGGGTGGCTCAGGGAGCGGGTTAGACCAGGTGGGGGCCGCCTTCATGACCCTCCGGCCCTGTGAAGCCTGCCGGTCAGGCAGAGCCGGCTGCTGCAGTGGTACGTGGGGCGGACAGAGGAGCGGAGGATGCAGCCGCAGCAGAGGCTGGGGGGCGTTTCCTCTCGTGGCGGTTATCCTGGCGGCGGCGCTGCTGTGGGGGAGCCGCCTTCCAAGCACCGAGCCACCGTAACCGCTCTGCCTCTTCAACCGCCTGGTGGAGGTGGGACGTGGCCGTCTGCAAGCAGGGCCCAAATAGTCCATCGGGAGCTATGGGGCCGTACGGAAGCTTGCGTCTGACCTCCGGGGGTAACTGCGATATGTGGAGCCAGATGTTTCGCTGGGCCACAATCTGCCACGCCATCATTCTCGACAGCGCCACCGTGGACGCCGTGGTCAGGGTGAGTATGGTGGTCATAGCTTTGCCTATGACCGAGGCTAGCTCCGGGGGAAGAGCTCCCAGATTGGTGGCCATGGCGGAGACGGCGGAGGCTAGCGAAGCACCGAGGCAGGTCTTGCAACGGGGATGGAGATCCGGCGGCAGGATGTAGCCGGTCCGGCAGCTGGGTCAGACGCGAGCACCGCTGGAGGTAGAGGTCTTCATACTGCTATCTTAAAGAAAAAGTGGGAGACGAACTACAGGTCCGATCTGTTTATATAAAGCATCTGCGGACGTAGGTGAGGCCCGTGCTGGACACAAGGGCGGGAAAGAAAATCTTCACGACTGTGCATGCGCGAAGGGATAAACCCAATAGCGACAGCTCTTAGAGGGCGAAGCCTATACAAAATAGAACCTGGTTTGCACCTGTGTTCTACTTAAACAGCACCCTCATATTTTGTAGTATAGTACCACTATGGCAATTTCAGAGGTTCTTGTTTGTGCTGTTGTTGTTTTGGATTGTAATATATTGAAAAATGTTTAACGTATTAGAAGAGCACTAACTCCAAAAGGGGCTATTGGTATGCCACTGTTATTTCACTGACATATTTATATTCCACTTAAAACTGGCAATACTCATGTTCCACAAGACACCATTTTGAAAATATGCAATTATTATAATATATATATATATATATATATATATATATATATATATATATATATATATATAAAATTAAATACAAAAAAGAAATACTTTATCAATTTATCATTCAATCACTGTACCTAAGCAAAAATAAGAAAGGCTTAACTACCAACAAAAGGACAACTTTTCAAAAAAATATCAAAGCAGACACAGAGAGATTACATTAAAGCTGTATATTGCCCTGGAGCTACACTGTTTAGAAATACCCTGAGGATTTGTAGCTTTAGAGATTTTTAATTTATTACATTGACGTCAGCTCCCAGGCCAGATGTCTGCTCAACAGATAAATAAGGGACAAGTGTGCACTGTCTTCACACTCTTGATCCTCCAGATACCACTCACCAGATGTGGGATGTGTAAGACTCGGGCTGAAGTGGTTTCCTCCTGAGCAGAACCCTTGAGAACCAGTAACCAATCAAAGAAATCATGTCTGCTACCCTAGAGCTTTGATCCTATCAGTTAGTAAAGAGGATCATGGAGCAGTTACCCTGGCAGACTCTGGAGTGTACTGTGATTGGCCACATACAGGCGCACAAAGCAACACACACACAGGTTGCCCTTTATAAGGGGATAGGTAACAGAGAATGATGGTATTTCCCCACGAGTGACTTTATCTTTATTAAAGCTGCAGCGCTCAGGACCGGCAAGATCCTGTACATGTTGCTGTGTTGATATAAAGGGGACAGACACAATGTAGTGTACACACTTAAAAAGTGAGTTAATCACAGTTACAGAAACAAAAGGGCAGGGGTCATTTTTAGTTGAATGACAATAAGTAGCAGCTATGAAAGAAGTCTGGTAATCAACACGAATGCCCAAAGCGAAACGAGACAATGAGCAGAGCTGCAAAACTCATCTGTGTCCACATGTCAGCAATGATAACAAAAAGAAAAAGATATGTGCAAGTAGAAGTAGCAATTCTATGTATATATTAACTTTTTATATTTAATTATATTTACCTCAATGTTTTAGGAGACAAAGGCCTGTGCAATTATTGGATTCATTAAATTAGTAATTCAACAGTTTGGGATAAATGCTTATCGCCGTCTTCACAAAAGTTAGATGAGATATTGATATTGCTCATGTCTGTAAGGCAAATTTGAAGCTACAGCTGGTTGGATTATCTTAGTACAATGACTGTACAATGACTGTACAATGATTATCTTAGTACAATGACTGTCCAAAGGTATCACAATTTGCATACCAGCAACTTTAAAGCTGACTAATAAGCATATCCCGCTTGTTCAAGCCTTATAAACCATAGAAATAAAATGGATACAAAGGGCTATTGAACTGTTTACCGTGATCATTTGATTAATACAAAAAAAAAAAGCAGATTGTTGTTAGTTTTCCTGGTGACAACACGCGTTAGTGGGGCCGTAAAGTGTGCCGTAGCTCGCTGGGAAGAGAGCCGGCTGGCGCAGCTCAGGAGACATTCTTCGGAGCAGTTGGGAGTGAGGAGGACAGTTAGACTCAGCGGCAGCAGGTCAGTGAACCGTTAGACCCAGCCTGCTGTTCGGCTCATTCTCTGTAACCAATGCAGCATGAAAGTACGGCAGAACCAGCCAGCCAGCCAGCGGATGACGTTAGTTGGCTTAGCCCGCTAACTCAGCTTTGCCACCATGCCGAACAAAGCTCATCTAGCGATAGCAGTGTGGATGATGTGTGCATTTAGTTGTAAACTTTTACTCATTTAGCAGCTGGCTCTCTGCCTCATAACGTTACTACTCCACTGCTCGTTTAACTGTTGCTGCAAAACTTAAACTTTCCGCAAGTCGGTTTATACGGACGTTTATATGTTGCCATGGCAATGGTACACATAAAAATGACTGCCGCTCTGACCATACTGCTATGTTGATTTGAATCGGAATGGCCTTTTTAATTATTTTATTTCTATGTTACAAACTGTTATCGTCACTTTGAGGTTGCCAGTCAACTGGTGGAGAGGAAGTGACTGGCCAAGATATAGTCAAGCACACAACCTACTGAACATTTAGGAAGAGATTCTGTTACCTTTGGAAACAGCCATGTTAGCTGTTTCCCCAGGTTTCCAGTCACTGGCTAATCTGTGTTTTGAAAAATCAACACATAATAAGCATAGGCTACGGCATATTTGCAGCATTTATTTGTTTGTGTTCATAATAACTTTTACATTAAGGCAGGTATTTGTCAGGTTTGAGTTTAAAAAAAATATTCATATTATTTTGTGCCAAAAAGGCATTTTGTATTCCCCCATGTCCTTAACAATGTTTATAACCAACCTTCATCAGTTCTTCAAAATCCCCAATTCATCTCTCCTTCCCCCTCTACCTCTTTCTTGCTGCATACATGTGCTGCTCTTTGTCAAGTGTCAACATTGTGGTCGTCACCATAGTGAATAAACATCACATCCAGTCTTTCTACTTCTCTCGTGGTCCAGTGGTAAATTCAAAAGTTTGCAGCTGTCATTTTTCGGGACAGTGTTCTAACTTAACTGTTGTTTTTGCTGACTAAGCCTTAATCAAGGTGATTAAACATGTAAACAGATTAGAAATATTAATCCTTTGTTGTCTGAGGTGATGGACAGCCCCAAGGTGGCAGATTTTGTTTGTTCATTTTCTTTCTCTTTCTTTTATCTATTCTCTCTGGTGCTGAATGTGTTTGTTTGTACAAAAGTTGGTTTATGTGTGTGGCGAAGGCCTATCTCTCCTGAGATGGCTGGAGATGGAAGTAGTTGTTTGTTATTATCCTCTACCCATTTTTCCCCTCTCCTCTCCTTCCCTTCCTCTCGAAGAAGAGGACCGAGGACTGTACCACCCGCTAATCAGCAGTGCTGAGATTAACTCCACGGAAAACCAAACAAACAAAGAAAGGAAGAGATTTTTCTTCTCCGCCTGGACTTGGCAAGCACTCTTCTCTTCCCTGGATCCCTTGTTTCTTGTCCGAACGGAGACAAGAGGGAGTGTAGAACAAAGAAGTAAGCATCCCTTTGTTGGGATTAGGTGAAAAGAGAAAGGCTCTTGTCTTAGAGGCACTGGGCGCATGTTTCCCCATCTAATTTAATAGCGAGCCTTTGTGCCTCTGAGATTTAGTATATATATATATATATATATTTATTTTTTGTTTTGTTGTTTTTTTTTGGTCGTGCCTGATTGCTACTGATATAAACTTTACACTTATGCGCAAATATGTTAGTCTTAAACCATGTTGAAAGACAAAGTGATTCTAAATAATCCACTCTGACCTGTGAAATGGCGGGAAAGCTTTGAAGACAAATGTGTGTGCGTGTATCTCTGTGTTGCTATATGCAACTGTGTTTTTTTGTGATAACAGGGGCTGTAAAACTAATCTGCAGCAGTGTGGCACATCTTTATGTGGTTTGATTGGATTTGAAGTGCCATTGCTAATTTTTGTTCATTTACAGTTCAGGCACAAAAATAAGCATGACCTCTCTCTAACTCTCTGCACTTGTGTGAGATGTATTGACTCTCCAACCCTAAACATCCCAGTAATATCTCACTGACAGGGTCAAATTCTATGTATATCTGAGCATGTCATTTTTACAGCATGGCTGCTAATGTGTATCTGGTTATATATGATGTGAACAAGTGTATATGTGACTTCCCGATAATGGATCTCCTGAGAAAATCTGCCACAGCAATAGCTGGTGTCACGTTCAATTCCTTCCTCTGCGCAAACTCTTCATCTAAGAGCCTTCTTGTCGTCCATGAAGTTGCCTCTGACCTGATATAACATGATAGCTGTGATTAAAATAACTCCACTCCATCCCCTCCATCTCAGGGTCAGTGGTCCTTTGGGGAATGGGAGGGGCAGTCTCAAGTATCCTATTCCGAACATATTTAGTTTGAGGGAGGGATTTGCAGATGAAGAAAAATATGTGATGTGAATAATCACTTTAGCCACTAATCCAAATAGTCTGGTGACAGGTGACAGGATGGGGCTATCGACCTTGTGCCAAGATGAAAATCACTTATAAGTAAACATTTTGTCTGTGTCTTTGTGCAATACTTTAGAATGAATTTGGCAGTTTTACATACATCTTTTACAACACAGGAAATCAATACAATCTTAACTAACCCCCTAAATGTAATGCTCATTGCTATTGGCTGCTTCTAGCTGACCGATTGCCCTTACTCTGAGTGTCTATCCCCCTCCCTGGAACCAAGAGGTCCATGACTCTGTCTATTTATTTTGTTACATTTTATTTATTTTTGGTTCTGCCCTGTGTATATAGTATGTGTGTTTGAGCCCAGAGCAATGCTCAAACTAATCAGTTTTTGTTATGCTGACTGACACATTCAAATGTATTTTGAAACACCAGGCACTCAGTCAGCATGGCAAAGTGTAGAATAAGCATTAGAGGAGGAAGAATGGGGGAAATAAAGAGTGAGATGTTAAAAAAGAAGGTAAAAGGAGATGAGAGGGTTGGTAATAAAAGACTGAGTGCCCTAAAGTCAAACTGCCCATACTCAAACAACCTGTGACACATCACGATCAATAATCACCCCACCGCTTTACTCTTTGATCAACTATTTGTGTTCTGTCACCTACTGACACACACACACACACACACACACACACACACACACACACACACACGCACAGATACAAGCACAGACAAACACACTGTGACACAGCTGAACCCTTTGCAAGAGTAAATTAGTTCTTTCCTTCGGGGTAAAACTCCAGAGTGAAAAAGTGTTTACAAGTAAGTGTGTGCTGTTTGCGAATGTGTATCCTGTGTGCACTTGTTTGTGTGTGTCCCAGCGTGCTTCTGCATATGTGCGTATTGCTGTGGCTCTCAGGCCAGTCGAACGCAGGTCTCGACCCTGTCATTGTGTGGGAGTGGGGAATAGCGGGAGGCAATGGAGCTGGAAACACAGAAAATCAGAACAAGACCTGCTAGAAGCCCCCGTGGGCTTTTTTACAGCCAGCTATAGAGAACAGCCCTGCGGCACGACAAAATATGACACAAACACACACCACTCTCAACACGAGACAATCAGAGGGGTGGACAGGGGAAGAGAGGAGAAGGGAAGAGAAGAGAAAAGAAGAGTTTATTGTTTTCGTAAATTATCAATGTGTCTAGATGACACTCAGAGCAAAGGGATGTCAGAAATAGGAAGAGCAAAATGGGAGATGTAAGGAGTGGCAAACAAAACATGTTAGTCATCTCCTGACAGGCCTTTAGAGTGAGTGGCCTCATTCTGTCCTGTGCATGTATGAGTGTAAATGCATGTAGGTGCTATATATGTGTGTGTGTGTGTGTGTGCAGGCTGAGATGGTCATGCCACACAGAACAGCTAATGAATTAAACAAAGCCTTTGAAGGATTGTTTAAGTGATGTCCTAAGTGCTTACAGTATGCATTTTACTGGTTTGTGTTTTGTCTCAGAGTGAGTGTGTGTGTGTGTGTGTGTGTGTGTGTGTGTGTGTGTGTGTGTGTGTGTGTGTGTGTGTGTGTATGTGTGTGTGTGTGTGTGTGTGTGTGTGTGTGTGTGTGTGTGTGTGTGTGTGTGTGTGTGTGTGTGTGTGTGTGTGTGCGCGCACAGCTCTCCCCTGCGCAAGAAAAGACTAATCTTTATCTTTGCCTAACAGATTGACATACAGTAGTGTGGACACAGACATGATCTGCGTGGCTTGAGTTGAATCTATTAATCAACATCTGGCTGCCCACTGTTAAAACTACTTCAAATTCAAAATGCACTACAAAGGCAGTAAGAAGGAGAGTGCAGAGTGCAGATAGGCATACAATAAATAGAGGAATCATATTAAACTAGTAGATTTAGGTGTAGATGGTATATATGTTGTATAGAATGGTTATCACTAAGCGGCAGTAGCTCAGTCCACGGGGACTTGGCTTGGGAATATAGAGTGTGGAATATAGAGTTCTGGGGAGGTTCAAGTTGGCTTCCTGGGCACGGCTGAGGTGCCTTTGAGCAAGGCACTGAAACCCCCCAACTGCTCGGGGCACTTGAAGCTCATTTGCTCTCCATACATGTTTATGTTATAGTTATGTGTATTTGGGCCTGTGTGTGTGTGTGTGTGTGTGTGTGTGTGTGAATATACATGAAAACATTTTTAATTTCCCCTTTGAGGGATTAATAAAGTATACATTATTATTATTATTACCGTATTATTATTATTAAGCCATATGATTAGCCAACATGGACAAAACATACCTCAATCCCTATAAAACTATTTACTTTTGAAATAGTTTTGTAATTAAGATTGAGAAATGTGACAAAAAAAACAATAGCAAGTATCTGAATAAAAACAAAAAATAATATAAAGTAGATCACTGCAATATACTAACATGCTGCATGTGTTATTCCTTCAGGGCCAAAAACATGAGTTTGCATGTAACTGAAGTTATTTTTATTATTACCTTAATGCCTTTAATTGTAAATAGACGTTGCAATCTCACTACCTTCTTGTTCTATAAAGGTCGGACTAAAGATCTGATTTGCTCTAATAATTACACACATGCTACAATTTACTCAAACTTTTAGCAGCTTGGCAATGAATCAATAAACCTTCACATTTAGGAGCCTAATACGTTCTCATATCAATGGGTCTGTAAAATTGAAAGTGGAAAAAAGCCTTATCTGTTACATGTTTTGTCTCCTGTCGGTGGATTTGGCCTTTGGTTGGCCTTCAGACTATGGATTGGACCTTTAAATGTGTTGGGTCTCGTTTGGTTACTCTATTATCATAGACACTATGTATAGATGAGCTGTTAATTATGGTTAAGTGGTCTGCTGTAGTACAAATGATGTGAGAACAACATAACAACAGGCTTTAAGAGGATATGCATAGTGTTTGTATATGAATAAACATAAACAGCTGTACATATGAGCAAGTAAGCAAACATGTATTATATGGATTAACTGTGTATGAATCCCCAAATGCACAGCCCGACACACAGAAGCAGTTCTCTTCTCTAGCCTGACCCTATGAGCTCGTTGAGCTGTGTGATGTGAATGTATTATGACACTCTCTGCAGGCATGCAAAATTAAACAGGGGCTCCCACAGGAGGAACCATACATACTTAAACTGTGATTTCCACTCCTTCATGTACACCAGGACATTGAGAGCTGCTGCTTGAGACACTCTTGCACACACTTTTGCACACACATACAGACATTTACCCTTGAATATATGTACCATTGCAAATGTAGGGTTTGCATTATGTATCCTTGCTTTTTCCATGCAGCATGTCTCAGTTTCTTTATGAGGCCATAGATATTACTTAGACACGCACTACGTCTTGACACTTTTCTTCATCTCTTTCTCTCTTTGTTTCTGCTTGTCCTTTGAAAAGATTTACTACACTCAACTCAGAAAAAACATGAGCCACTTGGTCGGCTTCTAGAGGAGAGTGCAGTATTCCCAAACGCAAGACTTTGTTAGGAAAATCACGCTTTTCTTTTGTGGCCATAAGTCAGTGGAATACCCTCCCAACACAGCTAATTACATGTACAAATCTTCAAACCTTTTCATGCTTGACAAAATGCGGGATATTGTCAGAAAAAACTTTTTTGAATTGTGTCGGTGTGTGTGTGTGTGAGTGTCTGTGTGTGTGTGTGTGTGTGCGTGCATGCTTGTGTGTGTGTAATGGGAGGGCTGGAGTGGGGGAAAGGGTGAGGGGGTTAGGATTTTGATTGAACAGCTTTGTTCCTATCACATTTTATTACACTAAATTCATACTTTGCACATATTTGTGAATGGATAGGGGGATATGGTTTTAGAATCTGGGAATGATAATGATGATAATTTTATTACTGCAACTTTGCACGTTTGTGAAATGTTGTAATTAGGTGTGAATGGAATGCTAATATCTGTAAAATTGCATGATCTGATGTTTTGTATTCTACTTGAATTTAATACATTCATTGTTTCACTTACCTGCCAAGGGACCACGGGCAGAAAATAGCAATTGTGCTACAACCTGGTGGAATGCATCTCTCCTTGTTTTTACACAAGGTTAATGTTTAAGTGGGCACTGTCCCTGTATAAATAAAATACATTACATTACATTGATTTGTCCATTTTCCATCCAACCTTCACTAATGTCTGTTTTTGCTATACATGCTATTGTTGCACACATCCATACATGGATGAGAGCACAAACACTGTACATGTACACATTCATACACAGACACAAATAAATACAGTAGTTGAAGCAATCAAAGTTAATCATGTCAGAGGCAAACATACCATAGTCTCCCGGCCTTACAGTAATATTAAACCATACCACTAATTCCTGTGGAGGAACAAATCAAAACTCAGCATAGAAGACCTGGGCCAATGTTCTAATGCAGCTGTGTTGCTGGAGAGTCCTTGAGCAAGACTGCTCTGACCCTCCCCTCTGACCTCTGTGAACATGACATGACAATTTACTGATTGGAATTAATAAATGATCACATTAATATTGAGAAATGTATTTTCATGGCTGTGTTACTAAATATGATTTCATTGGATTTATGCAAAGGAAGGCCAAGCTAAAATGTTGTCTGGAGAAAGAGAAAATTCACAAATTGAATTGTTTCTTTTCCAGCATCAGCGAGGATATGTCATTTGTATAGCCAGAGCACTCACTCAAAATCTCATCAACAATCTGAAATAAAAGGGTCATGGTTATCATAAGGTAGTCATTTGATTGGCTGTGAGTTTGGTAATGTCCACTTTACAACTGAACTCTTCTCGCTAGTTATCTTCTTCTGATAATAACGAATCAGTCATTCTACTGTGTAGGCACTTAGTGTATTCTTCTCCACTTAACGTAACTAAATGCAGGCACGTGTGCTTTTGTCCTCAGCAATGCATAGCTTATTTTCCTCACATACAGTACAGTACACAGTCTAATTCAATGCTCAGATCCTGAAGGTCTCATTTTCATGGATAAATGTCTCTATTCTCATGCATGGAGAATGGCTCATAATGTTCAGTGTCTGAATAATAGAATACCTGAGTGTAACTCACCCAAAAGGGAAAAGTTGATGATGATGATGTGTGTGTAGCTCTGTGCATGTTTGTTTGTTTTTCTTGCAGTTGGTGTGTGTATGTGAGACAGAGAGCAAGTGAGAGGGAGAGAGAGAGAGAGAGAGAGAGAGAGAGTGAGATGGAGGGATGGGGGAGAGAGAATGTGAAATAGATGTAGAGACAGACAAGGAGTGAGTACAAGTGAGAAACGCATTTTCATGTGTGAAATATTCTTGCTGCATCCACATGAGAGTCTTTGACAGGATGAACTTTTTCTCACTTGCGATGTGATTACAGTCCTCTTGAATGCACACAAAAGCCAGGTCACCTGCAGTAAAAGCACCAAAATGTCAAACAAGAAGTACAAAGTCAAGATTTAGTAAATGCTCTAAGGGGGTCAAAGTGAGAAATGACAAGATGACATGATTCAAAGGCTATTAGGGGAGTGCGTTAGCAAACAACATAATGAGGAGTAGGTCTTAAAATGAGGAGCAAAATTAGGATTTCTTGTAAGGTGTTCGGTTCAACTAACCATTGACTTGAGCAGTCTCATACTGCATACATATGGTTTCAGATATATCTCTATTTTCTATTTAAGTTTCTATTGAATATCTGGAATTATTTCACTACTATCCATTGGTTGTGTCATTGAGTAGTTGGAAACATTACTTCCTCAGTTGTGACAGTGAACTGTGATTCATAAAAAAATATTTCTTTAAAATGTACACATGCATCTGTATTATAATAGTTAAAGTCCACTTTTATTTATGAATAAAATGCTCCAAGTGGCACAAGTTATATAAGTTAAGTTATATTTTCCTCTCATTTAATTTGCCTGAACCAGGTTAGTTCATAAGTGGGGGCATTGAGTTTTTCTGCACAGAGAGGACAGCACTCGTTTGTATTAGCAGCATGACTGCCGTGTCATCTGGGGACAGAACATGGTGGAGACATAACATGTATAGAGTATCCTCGCTTTTATACGTTTCTTTTCAACAGAAGATAGAACATCAATTGGCATAATGGATGTTCCATTCTTAACCCCTGTTGATGACTCTTTTCTTCAACATATTAAGCATTTAAAATCCTATCTCACATAAACCATTCTTACTACTTCTGATTACAGCCACAGGAGCAGATCCTGTTCACAATATCATAACAATTCCAATACATTTACTCCTCATTTACTCCGCACATGCATACTGCACTCTCACACAGAAAGTATCTTTTGAAGACGGCAACTCAAAGACATTTCCCAGTAGGGGGAAACACTCATGCAGCTCATATTATCTTTACTTCATTATCTTAGTAATATAGTACAATAGAGTTATGTATAATGCTTTAATAATACACTGAGGAAAATCTCTAGAGACCACATGTAAACATGAGGAGCTTCAAAGTTAAATTGTCATCACTTTAACTAGTTTTCAGTGGAGACATTGGTAAGCTGTGCTCCTGAGTATAACATTCTTCTCAAAACAGAGGGTGTTCCAGAGACTTAGTTTTCAGGCTTTAGTGTGACTGAAGTTTACACGAGAGTAACTCTTTCTGCTGGTTTGTCATATGTTAGCAGCTGCCTGCAGCAGGTGGTCCGGCCTTTGTCTCAACAGATCACAGGTGCTGGAACTCTGCTCTGCTCTCATTATCAACCCAAATTCAATTATGTAATAGGAGGTCTCAGCTCCTATGAAGTTGAATGGAATTGATCTTGATAAGGAGCAGAGACCCGTGAAATCTGCAGGGTCTGTGACCCACAGACCAAATAATAAGAAATACTGAGAAGATAGATGAGGCTGCCATGATGATCAGATGCCTGCTGTGTGTGTGTGTGTGTGTGTGTGTGTGTGTGTGTGTGTGTGTGTGTGTGTGTGTGTGTGTGTGTGTGTGTGTGTGTGTGTGTGTGTGTGTGTGTGTGTGTGTGTGTGTGTGTGTGTGTGTGTGTGTGTGTGTAAAAATTGCTCTATAGTCCAAGACTTGGAATCATATTTAATAATCAAGAAATGCTTTTGTTGTACATTACATGTGTACAGTATGTGTGGGAGTTTTGTGATTCTGTCTGTGTGTGTGTGTAAAACACATTTTAACAGAGCAGGAGTTAGCAAACAGACAGGTATACGCCCACAGGGTTGATGTGATTCAGACACACACACACACACACACACACACACACACACACACACACACACACACACACACACACACACACACACACACACACACACACACACAGGCACATTCCTGTGTGTGTGCTCTGCTGTTAACTGAGTCTCCCAGGCCAGCCAAAGCTGCTCACTTGTCCAAAGCATTGTACTTTCATGTCAATTTGCCATTTCACAAGGGGCGGACAACTCACTGCGCCATTCACTATCTATTGGCCCTGGATGAACATTTTCTGTGGCATAAACTTCTGCATATACTGTACACAGACAACACTGCTGTTGTTTTTATTTTATGACTATTTTCAAAATAAAAATTCTATACTTAAGATTAAGTGTCTTCCAGGTATTTAAGGCCAAGGACCCCTTAGAGAGACAGAACAGGGAACCCCTATGCATATATTATATTGTATACAATTGAGTTATGTGTGTTATTGAGTAATATATTACCACTGGAGCTCACTGCTTTTTATTACAAATCAGATGTGTTTTTGGTAACACTTTCTATGAAGTTTCATAATGCATTATAAACACAGTTATAATTTGTTATAATCTGCTTGATGCTCTATAAGTATAGTTATAAGCACTGGTGAATAACAGTAATGTTTTATAACAATAATCACAACACATTATCAACCATTGTATAATGACTTATAGGGTCATTATAATGCATTACAGACACAAAGTGACCACCAATTATAGAGTATTATGACACTTGACCTTATAAGTCATTATACAAATGCTTTATAATGTGTTATGGTTATAGTTTATTATAGTAGATTACATTATGGTTATTCATGAGTGCTTATAAGCTATACTTGTAGAGTTATTATTATTATAACGGTGTTTATAATGCATTGTAGAGACAGGCTTCATAGAAATTGTGTTTTTTTCTTCTTATTGTGCTTGTCTGACATGAGAAGTTCCTCAAGGCTTTACTCACTGAACTTCTTATACTACATACTTCCTATATTTCTTTATTGTACCTACAGCATACATTTACTGTTTAAAGCACATGGTCATTTACTTTGCCTCATCATTTTATAGCATCTACTGATTATATTCAAGATGGACTTAGTTAAACACAACAAAACATGATGTTGGCCTCAATTAGACCATTAAACATGTTCATCAATATATAGATAGCCATCGATTATTGTACTTTAGATTCCCAACCTCATCACACTGACCACATGAGACCATGTCAAAAACCGACACACCTGAATTGCTTCTTAGTGAGTGGTTCACCAGCTCTGCACTCACAGTCATGGAGTTAGCCATATGGTCGAGTGTGACATCACAGCACCTAGGAATCCATAGCAAGCCAACTCATTGCTATGTACAAAGCCATCATATCAATCTCAACAGCAGAAGTTAGAGAGGGAAAAAAAAACACATCAAGTTTCACATTCCTGAACATAAAAGAACATCTGAAATTCATAGGACTGATACAAGTCACCCACTCACTTCACAGTAGTCAGTGACAGCATTGAGGCTATCCTCAATGACAGTAACTTCCCATAAATATGGCTATGGGTCATGCTAATTTTGCACTCACCACTTCTGTTGCAGAGATTAGGGGGAAACAAGGATTCATTTTCAAAATAACGTAAATTGTGGAAAACTGCGAGAACCTTCTAGAGCTTTCCAAATAAACATTTGACATAAATCATTTCGAAAGCTTGTCTCTGAGTCTGTTACAGCTAACTGCATAGTGATCTACATCTGGGGCAACTTGCACATCAAGGGGTTTCTATTATTCACAGTAAAGTACCCACAACAGCCACAGAAGACTCTCACTGTGCGACAGATTGGTAGACTGTCAGTATCATAAGCCTCACTAACTACATAAATTAATACGGGAGGGTGATTCAACAATAGCCTTTTACCAAACCCAACATGACTACAGGAAAAAGCTGATTGAACACCTTAAGAATGGAACGAGACAGTGGGTCAAGGACAGGATGCATTGTCTTGTTCTGTAGCTGTACACTAAGTGACATCTCTTGATTCCTGTAACTATATGGTCAAATTGGGACCCTAGAAACCAATAGGCAACCTTAGTCAACCACTCCAGAATGTATTTGAAAGTTCTGTTATTTAGCCTGTGGTTTTGTTTCATGTGAATGTATGCTTGCCTATTTTGTGTGGCAACCACTGAGAGTAAATAACCACTGAAGGAAGCTGTCATTTGTTCAGATTTTATTTGGATTGTCCATGTTCCCTTGGCAACTGGTGAAGTGGATTAGTAAGTACTCTATGTCTGGTCTTAGAGGTCAAGGATAGCTGTCTGTCATTCTCTCTTCTGTCTGCTTACACACAAGCGTGCGCACGCACGCACACACACACACACACACACACACACACACACACACACACACAGCATTTTTTCTGTCACTTGCTCCTCTGCTCTTGGTTGAAAATGCAAAGCAGCAGGAGATTAAAAGCCACAGTCCGAGCTGTCACTCTCAGACTGCTGTCGTCACTTCAGACTAACTGACTGACTAAAGTCAATAAGGTTCCTGGGGAGATAAGGCAATAGGCAGACATAGTGAGAGAAGGTGAAAAGAAAGAGAGAGCAAGAGGCAGAGAATAGCAGACTAGGACAGCAATAGTGAAAGTAGAGAGGTCAATGCTCAACAACTTCAACAAACTAGAAACCACTTATGGTCTATCTCTGTCCATCTTTCTCCATCTCCCTCCTACCACCTTCCTATCTCTGGGGAGATAAGTGGGACTGGAAAAGCTGAGTTGGGTGACAAGAACTGGTTTTGAATTGGAGCCTGCTCTAAATTTTGAAGGACCAGGGATTTTGGAGATCAAAAATCTCCACAGTGCAGAGGCGGGTCTGGCTAGTCCACATAGCATTCCGGGATGGGCGAAAAAACGTGGTCTGGTTTATTGGCATTTCTCTAAACCAATCACAATTGTCATGGGCGGCGCTAAGCTCCGCACAGAGCCACTGCAAAATAGCCTCGAGAAGGAACTTGTTTTGATGGAACGTGTACGTTCAAAAGTTGGTTTAGACATGCGTGTGAGAACTCAGATTGGACAGATAGTCTAGCTAGCTGTCTCAATTTACCATGCAGAGATCTGAGGAGCAGTTAACCATAGTCCTCATTAATCCGCCGGAGTTTAAGTTCCAACACAAAGAAAGCGGAAGGAAATCGGCAAAAATACATGCATCCGGCAGAATTTCCTGCAGCACGATAGGATATAGACTAAGTAGCAGATTACAGTACAAAATGGAAATTATGACATTGTAGCAAAATACACACAAAATGACACATATTTGCCTTTTTTTGCTCTGGTGCCCCTAACAACATTGTTTTCACCATTAGGGTGACTGACTTGGCACAAACACTTATTAATAAAGGTATGGGAGAGATCATGGTCAGCGTTAAAATAAACCATCGTTGACTGTCAGTAAGACACTGGAAAGAAACGGTGTTCTACACAGCCACTAGAAGCACTTGTCAGTTAAACACAGGTCATTTTAAGAAGTGGAAGAACCAACCACATTTTTTTGGTAAGTGTAGTCTCAAAGAAACTGCTGCAGTGCCATATAATATGTCCACTGCTGTACTTGTAAAAATGACATATGGGGCGCCCGGATGGCTCGGTTGGTAGAGCGGGCGCCCATGTGTGGGGGTTTGCTCCTCGACGCAGCGGGCCCGGGTTCAGCTCCGGCCTGCGGCCCTTTGCTGCATGTCATTCCCTCCTCTCTCTCCCCTTTTATGTCTTCAGCTGTCCTGTTGAATAAAGGCCTAAAAAAACGACATATGAGCTGTGAGCTTATTAACTCTATAATGGCATCTGCTTTTTTATGTGCTGCTAGGAAACATAACTCTTGATGGTGATGTGGTGTCAAAGGTAAGTACAGCTGTATACTGTTTCACCCTTTTGTCTTTGTGTGTGTAACATGTTACATGTTCATGTATGGCCTGGTGTGTTATAGGTATTGTTTTTTTATATTCAAATTTGTCTCCCAAAAGTAGAAAACCAGATTATGATGGTGAGTCATTAGTGCAAGACAGTGTGGTGGTAAATGAAAGCCCATCATAGTGGAATGCATTTCTCAGTGGAGTCTCTAATGGGAAGGTTATATTTGCAAACCTTGTAACATGGTAATCACATACGTGTTGATTGCAGCATGATTCTGGACCAACCTTGAATAGCCATGACATGGCTGCTCTGTGTGCACCAACAATTAGCTTCATAGTTTATTAGGTATGTGGGTGGTTTTGTGAAAATGCAACCACATTTCTTTCGAGTAATTGACAGATTCAATTGTTCATGTGAAACACCATGTCAGTGTAAGGTGTCCATTAATATACCAGATGCAGACAAATCTCCACCTACTCCAGGCTAATCTGCCCACTAGGCAGGCCGCACTGTTTTTGAGCCATAGAGATAACGGTTGTTCAAGTTCTTCCATAGCTGCCACAAAAGCAGAATATACATGGGGGTGAATAAGGTGACATACATCTGACATCACCTATATCAACATACAGTACATACATGTACTGAAAGTGATGTCATTGGAGGTGCCCGTGTCAACAAACAAGAGGAAATACCTGAATTAAAGGGAAGTCAAAATCTTCCTCCTGGCTCATTCGAATAAAAGGAGCATGACATAATTCTTCTAAGACTTGATATGTATGTATATTATTGGTGTCAAACACCTGTAAATAAACAAGTGTCTTGTCTGGATAGGAGAATAAACATATTTTCTAGCAGGACGTGACAAGTCCAAGCAAATATAAAACAATCTTTGGGTCAATTGCATAAAAATGCAGTGCCAGGGGACTTGCCGCTGATTAGCTATGTCCACTGTCAACACCCCTATTGTGCACACTATCCATCACAATGCATTTATAACATGCACTATACTTTCATGTTGCAAACCTCACTAACCTGGCTCTTCATTCAAATCCAAACACAGTTTTCTTTAGTTTTGACTTTGTGAGGGATTAACATTTACTGCAGTCACAAAATGCAAGAGTGGAAAGCTCCATGCTGGTCCTGTTTGGTCTGCCTTTGTAATTGGCCCATCCAGACCCCATGCTGATATAAGCCCTGTGCTTTACCAAGACAGCCTGTCGTTTTTTATGATGAAACCAGATGAGATTTAGAGAGGGATCTGAGGAGAGGCGGGAAGAGGGATGGATTTCTTCTCCTCAGACACCCCAGCGGAGGAACCACAACGTCCGATTTTCATTTCAGAGTAAAAACTCAGGGGAGTCTGAGTTATGGACATGACAACAAATGCTGTTTTACTGCCCATGATGCGCTCGGTTTGTCCACCTTGCTCCATCTCTATGATGATTTCCCCCCCCGCCTGTCTGTCTGACGTGTTAAGTTGCTGCTTGTGAATTGTTGCATCTGTCTGCCTAACTATCCATCTTATTGGAAGTCAGTTTGTCTTTCAGCTTGTCCCCGTGTTATTTTGTACCTCAGTCTTTATGTCTGTCAGAAGCTAAGTAAGTATAATAAAATTATCTTGGCTTTGCCATCGACTACCCCCCTAATAATGGATGAAATGTTCAGTTCCCTACCCAATGTGACTAATTCACATGCTCTATCCATCTACTGTTTGAACCACCATCACCTCCCTTTGTATTCCTTCTGTGGTGATAGTATTGAATTGTGCCTCAGAATTGGCTTAACATTTGTGGTGTCATTAGATGCCTTTGTTGGCACATCATTTGGTTGTTCATTATGTGGGATAGTTTTATGAGCTGTCCCTTGGCTTGTGCAATAGTCATGCTTGTTATACATGCAGATAACTATCCAGCAGCAATCATCTCTCAGAAGGTCAATGACAATATGACATTAGGCTGATGGAGTGGATGTATGTACTGTATTATTGCAACCCTATAGGGATTTCCATGAGACCAACTACTGAACCTCTGTTGTGCTTTATGAGGTGGAGGGAAACAGGGAGGGATATTGTGTAATATACAGTATAATATAATATATATACTGTATATATATGTGGATTGAAGAAGGAGAGGTTTAAAACCACATATCCATGTTATTCATAAAGGAGGGAAACAAGGAGATGTGGAGACTAAAAAGGATGATTATGGGAAATGGCAATGCAATGCATTTCTGGAGCCCTTGAGACACAAACATATGTACTATGTTTGAGTTCCTATGTTATATGCACTTTAAAGAGTGGTGTCTCACACAATAGAATATAGTAGACTTTATTGTCATTGCACAAGCAATTGTACAATGAAATTTGCTGTGCCGTACCTAAATGCAAAAGTAATAAATACAAAAATAAATGCATACACTCTAACGTACACTTGTGCACAGTCATCCCAGTCAATAAATATATGAACAAGCATTTTAAAAGCATGGAAGCAGTAATTGCACAAGTTATATTATTGAACATGCAGTTCATGACGCCAAGGTGGTGCAATGTTTGATTTTTTTCAGTTCAGTGATGGCTCTTGGATAAAAACTGTCCTTCAGTCTGGAGGTGCGAGCTTTGAGTGCTCTGTAGCGCCTCCCAGAGGGTAACTGACAGAATAGGTTAAGACACCCCACGTTCACCATGGAAATAAGGCCATCTAAACTAAAGTTACATTCCTATACTCGCCATTTGACAAATACCCTGTATGAGGATGAACACTAATAATGCTCCATTGGTGCAAAGAGGCTTAATGTGTAGCAAAAAGCACACGGCGCATGGCTTAATCATCATTGGCCTGTACAATTGACACCAGGATTAATGCTTTTTTACTATTTTCTGACCCTACCGTTAATTAATAACAAGCCTTAGATCATAAGCCTATTGAAGCCCCATCTCCTTGTTCTCAGCGGGTAGTAGTGGGATGCAGCATGAATATTTGCTGCAATAGCAAACATTAGGCCATAAAATGTCATAGTTTACAGAGGTGCCGTTTCAGTTTGACTGAGCCAATCAAAACTGCTATTAGCATCCACTTTGCAATATGCCACTGTAAGAAAGTAACATTCCGTCAGTTGGAAGTCTGTTCTTTGAGAGTAAGTTGGAGGAGGATGACGAAGAAATGTAGAGCAAAGACTGAAGATGTTTACAGCATCCCAGCAGCCTTAGGCACAATTACTTCCATGATTGTGTGTCAGTGAGAAGTGAAAGACGATAAGGGGATGGAAAAGACAAATAACGGTAAAGCGATTGAAGGAAGAAGGTGGTGGGAGGTTGAATGAGGGAGGAAATAGGAATGTGCAGGACAAAGAGGGAGTAAATAAGAAAATTGAAAGGGAAAAGAAATAAGGAGAGTAGATCATAATAATATGGTCAGCAAAGGGCAAATATGTGATGATCAATATTTCGTCTTTATTGATTTTTCTGTTGGACATTGTAGTGGTTTTATATTGAGGTCAAAGGACTAATGAGTGGAACTGGAAAATGTCTGTATGATTGTGACGTGTACACATACGGATATAAAAGGACACAAATTGTTGTACACAGATGTTAAAATGCACGCACATATTATATATTGACGCATTGGACACATATTGCACATATGGCTCATTCTGACATACATATTTTCCTTGACCATGTACTGGCTTAGGGGGATGATGGTTTAGTTAACAGTATGTCTGTAAAGGTATATATTTAATGTGTTTGTGTGTGCTGTAGCGGTGTATTTTTGTGTCTTGTGATATATGCGCTCAAGTCAATACTGCAGTACTCTAGTCTGATATTGTTGCATCATTGTTAGGCTTTAGGCAAAATACCATCAAGAAATCAGTCATAACAGAAAAATAGAAAATCTTCAAGCAACTCTATTAAGCAACTATTTTGAATGTCTTGTTAAATAATGCCACCAACCAAGGCAACCAAATAATATTTTCATTTATTCATGTACCTGCTTATTTCCTTATCCAGGTCATGGGTACAGGAGCTTATTTTTTCAGTTTTCAAAAATTGCACGCAGGTTAATAAGGATCACTGTACCGTATACATCACACCTGCTGGTTTTGGTGTTGCTGTTACCTCCACTTTTAAACGTTTTTTATAACTTTAAAGCATCACATCTTCAATATATATGGCCATGCGATACAACATTTGAAAGCTTAGCCTCTCAAGATTCAATTAAGCCCACACACAAAGATAAGATGATTTATAGCAGTTATACAACTGTTACAAAGTTAAAGAAAATAAATTAATTCAGAATTACACTGCACAGCTGGTGTGTGTGCATTCGTGCCTTTTTGAGTGTCCCTTTATCCACAGAGGTGATATAATCCCAAAAACCTTTTTTTAATAAATCCACAAAAGTCCAATGAAATGAAATATCTAAGAAGTTTAATCCAAAACGAGCTGTTCGCCTCAAAATCTTAAAGTTTACGAGCCCTGAGTTACAAAAACAGCAATGCGCGATACCACTGCTGGGCTCTTCCAACGGGTCTCTCTCCTCCCTCCGGCCGTCTAACAGCCAATGACCGCATCCATGTTATTCTCTGAAGCCTTAGGAATCAAACAAGACCTCTCATAAGTCAATATGTCTCCGGAAGCCGGAAACAGACAGGTTTGACGGCCAGCCACAAGTGAACTGGGCCACGTGGGGCTTGATCGACATTTGCTTCAGCCAGTTAAAATGCCATGCTATGAAACGCCCCTAGCCTTGTAGCCAATAAGGAGACGATTCGATTGATATATAACAACCCATTGAAATTTCAACCCTGTGATGGCTGGCTCTGTGTTTCAGCACAAACAGTGACTGTTACAATGCAAAGCACTCCCTGACCAATTTATAATTACTTATTTCTATATATTTATGTATATAGTTATTTCAAGTATGTGTGTGATTGATGTGGGCACATCCCAGAGTGTCAAAGTATATTGGAGCTGTACCACTTTTAATTTGGGTATGCCGTTAAGACCAAAAAGCATGACATTTCAAGTGTTTCTTAAGAGGTTAAAAGTCCTGCCTTCAGCATTTTCGACTTTCTTGTTTGAAATATGTGAGCAGTCATCTGTGTTCTAAACTGTGCGTTACACAATTAGAACAGGTCTGAAGCCTCATAATTCTCCAATAACATTCTCTAATAAAGAAATGTGACACCACACCTTATGTCAGCTTCAGTTTTCTCAAGCAATGCACACACATATCATCCCTTAACATACACACACACAGCCTTAATACAGTTATCAGTTCACTGCGTCACTATTACATTAGTCTCGCATTGCCAGACCTTCCTCCACAGCGCTGCGGATGAAGATCTGGCTAGTCCACACATCACTCCGGGATACGAGAAAAACATCTGCCTGCAGCAGAGACGAGATGGTGTAGCGGGAGCGGGTCTTATGTATCTTATAATAATAATAATAATAATAATAATAATAATAATAATACATCCATGAACGGGAGTGGATGGCTAGCAGAAACAAAGCTCCTTGATTAGATTAGATTCAACGTTATTGTCATTGTGCAGAGTACAAGTACAAAGACAACGAAATGCAGTTTGCTTCCAACCAGAAGTGCAAAAAAGCAGAAAAATGCAATGTGATATTCAAGTGTAGACAGGTTTTTCATAGACAGGACAATGAAATATATTGCAGTGTTATAAGAGCAGAATAAATATGGCTATGTAATATGAACAATGCATGAACAACATGTACAGATGTGTGCAATGTAGTAGCAGTGCCATTGTAATAGTAGTACAAATAATATAGTATAATAGGAAAAACAGAATAAATATGGATATTCAGTATGAACCATATAGACAGATATTTACAGTATGTACAGCTATGTGCAGTGTGGTAACATTATACGAGTATTAGAAGAAGGGTATGTGGAGCAGTAGCTATGTATAGGTGTGATTACAGTATGTACATTTGTAAATAAATAAATAGAACAGTATGGGTGGGATAGGGTAGTGAAAACTGTCCAGGGGGAAAATGGATAAACAAAAGGGTCTTTCGAATGGCAATTTGACTTCCAAAGCCCTTCCAGATGGTTCTCTCTACAAGACTTAAGTTATCTGCATGTACTATTGATGTGAATTGAGTTACCACTGGTGTAGTCGAGTCTCAAATAGCCTACCACTTAATTAAAACTTAAAAAAATAATGCCATTGTTGAAATAATGGACACATTTTAGATGAGAAAGCATGAGAAAGCGACAGCCAGTACACACAGAGTACAGTTCTATATTACACTTATTGTATACAAAGAGCCGTTACCCCTATTATATAAGTCACCCATTCTTTATGTGATGATGGCTTAAAAAAGATATATATACACGCACACACACACACACACACACACACACACACACACACACACACACACACACACACACACACACACACACACACACACACACACACACACACACACACACACACACATACACACACAAAGGACTGTACTGTAAAGTGCCTCCTGACCTATCCAAACACCTGAAGCGCATTTTTCAGTAATATTTTTCCTTGTAATTATGTATGGTTTGCAAAAATGGGAACTGCTGCATCCGTGTAGATGAGAGAAGTAAAGTGTATGCGCGTTGTGCACACGCTATGGCCAAGCATGCGCCCCTAAAATAACATCTGAATAACGCACCACTGACTTTAGACTAGCGCCACTGACTTTAGACTAGGTTTTTCCTGGTCAGTGGCAATTATTTTCTGAAACTGCAAAATAGCACTAGGCAACGTTTGCGCCTGAACACGCCTCCTCTTTTCGCTGAACCGCCCCCGGGAGCGCAAGGTCATTCCCTAATTTACCGACGTGCGTCTGTGGAGGGAAAAGTCCGCTGTTCGTCGTGTGCAAAATAGGAATGATACATGCGTCGGTGTACAAAGTCAGTTGCGCTGGGTGCAAGATAGGGCCCTATATGTTATGATTAGTTAAGGGGCATTGTTTGGATGGACGTGAAGCGGAGCAGACCAGCAACTAGGCGATCGAGGCAGCAGCAGAACAGCAACTCCCATGTTCTCTGAGGTGAAATTACTATTTTTCTCAATGTACTCTGGTGGCTTTGAAGACAGCGGAGATAACAGCTTCATTTCCTTGTCGGAATGTCTGTCTGATGGCAAGGTAAAGCAGTGAAAATATTTTTTATAGGGGCTGTACTCAATATTAATAAAAAAAAAGTTATCTGGGCTTGCCTTCACATGGCTCTCACAGACCATTCCCCAACTTGTCAAATAACAGCGCTTTGTCACGGCCCTCAGCGTCTGACTGGCTTTCAAAACAAAAACAAGCAAACAGAAAAGCTCTGATTACAACAAACAGAGAGAGTGTGAATTAATTATCTGCCCAGGGTGCCAATACTGCACTATATCTTTACATAGCAAATAGTTATAGTTATAGTCGTTTACTGCCATATTAATGTTCTGAATATTGAGTAAAGCCCATTTAAGCCCGCCCACTCCATGTTAGCAGATGTGACATGGCCCAAACTAAAAAATCTATGTGCATGTCAAATAAATCTTTCCCAAAGATGATTTCTGTTATTTTAGGTAGTTCTTACAGTGTACAATTATGGATACTTTGTCAATTTTAAACCAGGTCTGTGTCATGGCACTGTGTGTGCAGATGAATCGGTGGCACCAGCTAACAGTGTTATACCACAGTTTCAAAAAAGTATACGTGACTTTATTGTCCACATTCCCACAAAATCATTTATTTTTCTGCTCATTGGGTGACTTCCTTGCATTGTGATCTGTGCTCTGTGGCAAAGTTTGCAGAGAGAAGAAAGTCAGTAAAGGCTAGAGCTTCACGCTGCTCATAGATCTGGACAAACCACGGGAAACCATTCTCTCCCATGGTTTAATGCATCCACTGAATCAAAGTAACTGAAAGGTTAAAATATGAGGCAAATACAGGATGCAAGTTCACTTACAGAATGTAATGTCAGTAAAGCCATTACAACCGACAGTTATAAAGTTAAAATGTCTTTGTTATATCACTTATGGAACAGCAACACCTCAACACACCCAGAGACATGCTAACATACACAGAGTTTCTGCTAAGAGCCAACATGTCTGTTCTGGCCATAACTGTAGAACTGTTCAGTTTTCTCATGTCTTTTGGTCTTTGTCTGAAAGTTGTTATTCACAAAATGACTCAAGGTTCACATACTATAAAGTGCTAGTAAGTGGACCTTGAGTTATTATTAAATTAATTTTGTTGTGCATTGCTAGCCACTGCATCTAAATGAAAGCATATGAGCATCATGGCAAGATGTGAATTTAACCACCGATTTGCAAAGCTCTCATTTAATGGCGGAGGTTTAAATCAACACAAATCTCTCTGACAAGAATGAAAGCCATGAGCACAATTTATTACAAACAGGATTTAATCTGCTCATGCATTAAATTGACTCCTGATCCTGGGACACACGGCTTTCTCAATAAAGCAGTGTCTGCTCTTAATTTAGCCAGCATGATGCAAATAAAATACATCTGTAAAAATTATATATTCAAATTTAACATTGTCTTAGGCAATCCTTACCCAGACAGAATAATTAAAACCACTTCAATTTGACAGTTCTCTGCCCCCTTTTCCTTTACTCGTCATCCCCTGCATTTGTCCCTATCTTTCTTTAGAATGCAGACTTACATAATTAGCCCCAGTCCAGAAGGTGGGCTTAGCAGCTGAAAAGATGCAGATACACAGTTTTGACGGGAAGACAAGTTTGTCTTTTTTAGCAGTTCTGCTTGCTTAAAAATGAAGACATGACAATATATTTTCATTAACCAAGTTTAGGAGATTGCTCATAATGTATAAAGGTTACCTGATAACAAATGTGTCAATACATATTTGTCATTTAGAAATTGTGCCCCTTTCAGGCTTCAGTGTATCCATCATCTGTGTGTGTGAAAGATTGATGATGGAGGGCTAATACAAGATAAGCGGCAGGTGCAGTTGTGACTACTGAAAGGTGAGTTTTTTTTAATATATATATATATATATATATATATATATATATATATATATATATATATATATATAAGGATGTGTTATTTATCATGTAATGGTTAGTGAGTCTGCCGGCTTAACTCAAATCAAGGTGCAAGGTTACATTATTGTCACTTTACAACACAAGGTTGCACAACAAAATGCAGTTGTAGTCCCCTTATGCTTCATAAGAAAAAGCAAAAAACTATTGTTTTTGGTGGAGTTTGGAGGATGAGGTGGAGTTGAGGAGTTTCACAGCCTGAGGAAAAAAGCTGCTCTGTGGTCTGGTGGTACGGCAGCGGATATTCCTGTAATGCTTGCCAGACAGCAGCAGATCGAACAGGCTGTTGCTGGGGTGAGTGTTGTCTTTTAGTATATTTTGGGCTCTGCGCAGGCACCTTGTCTCACTGATTCCAATGATGCTTGGTAGATGGTTTCCAATGATGTGGATCGGTGGGCTGTTTTAATCACCCACTGCAGAGCCCTCCTGTCCTGGGCCATGCACATCCCATGCCAGTTTGTAATGTTTCCAGTCTGGATGCTGTCTATTGCTTCTCTTTAAAAATGAACATGAATTTGGCTGGGAATCATTGCCTTGTTAAGTTTCCTTAAAGACATTTCAAGCTTTTTTCACCAGATTGGAGATGTTTGATGACCATGTCAGAATGTTTGTGATGCTGATTACCAGGAACTTTAAACTGTTCACTTGTTCCACCTCAGCTCCATTGATGTACACAGGTGTGCAAGATTGTTGAGTTCCTCTAAATATGAAGTCCCGTCATCGTTTGTAATCAGGCCGGTCATGGTGGTGTCATTCACAAAGTTCACAAAAGAGTTCTCTCTATGTCGGGATTGCGGTCGTGGGTTTACAGCGTGAACAAGAAGGGGCTGAGCACACAGTCCTGTGGGGCTCCGGTATTCAACACTAGAGTGGAGGAGGCGTGACCACCAATCCAAACTGCCTGGGGTCTGTTTGTGAGGAAGTCCAATATCCTATGCAGACTGTGGTTCTCAAGACGAGGGTGCTATGTTTGCCATCAGTTTCGTGGGGGAGAGTGTATTGAATGCTGAGCTGAAATAACAGCATTCTGATATAGGTGTTATTATTTCCAAGATGTGTGAGGGCTGAGTGGATGCCATCAGCCCCAGCAGCTATGCCAAATGTTGGCATCCCTGGCTGTATACTTTGACATGACATTTGGCGTGGCAGTAGCTCAGTAGTCAGTAGGGAGTTGGGTTGGGAACCGGAGGGTTGCTGGTTCAAGTCCCCATACAGACCAAAAGTATGGTGGTGTACTGGTAGCTGGAGAGGAGCCAGTTCACCTCCTGGGCACTGCCAATGTGCTCTTGAGCAAGACACTGAACCCCTAACTGCTCAGGGCGCCTTTCCATGGGCAGCCCCCTCACTCTGACATCTCTCCATTAGTGCATGTACAGGTACTGACCATGTGCATGTAATTCAGGCCTGTGTGTAATGTGTGTAATAACAACAGAGTAAAAACATTGTAATTTCCCCTTGCGGGATTAATAAAGTATAAAATATAATAAATGCGTGTGTGCATGCTTGCCTTGAACCTGCAGAGACTAGCGTCACAGGGTGTGTGTTTTTTAGTGCTGTGGATGTGTGTGTGTGTGTGTGTGTCATAGCTCCCTCTCAAGAGGTGCCCTTGATATAAGAAAATAAATTAATGATCACTGCTAAACAATGAATTGCTCAACTGTGCTGATTTGTCCCTGCAGAAACTGATGATGATGATGATGATGATGATCACCAACCTTTATTTTGGGCTTTAAGTTTGCTACGTGATAAAATCATAAAATAATACAAACTGGAAATTAAAAAAATAAATGCAATCCAATAACAATAGTTGTAATGACTTTGAATGTATAATAAAACAGCAGCACACCCTGTTTAGTAATAATATCACATTACTATCATTAGAGAGGATAGATTGTATATCTTCCTCATAAAAAAGCATTTAGGCATGCTTTGCTGTGCATGTATGCACACACAGTACAAAGAGATGGGGTATGAACATAAACCATGCATAAAACAGCACACAGTTGTACATGCACATACAAACTCATACAGTGCTGCGCGCACGCACGCACGCACGCACACACACACGAGATTGACATACATTTCTAATGAGGCAGAGTGAGAAAAACTGATTATCAGAATCCAATGTAAATGTTTCATTTTTTCAGCCTTGTGTGCCTTCATTAGACTACTGTTAAAGAGATAAGATATTCAGATTCAGTTAAGAACAATGAGCTCTTCTACATGGGTCCAATACTGCATCAGCATCCCTAAGCAGCAAGAAAAGCACACCTGAAATGAGGGTACCATATTTTAATGACTCCCACAATTAGGAAACATTTGATTACAGGGAACCTATTATGCTTTTCCATATTTTCTGGCATATCTATAATGTTACAATGTCAGATTTTCATAGTAAATATGGCCAAAGCTTAAAATAATGAGGTAAACGTATTTAAGAGAAATCACCGGGAGCAAAAACCTCAGATTTCCCAATGTTCTGAACGCTCCACTCAACGTTTTTTCTACTCTCGGCTCTGTGTCACATCACTCTGAGCTGGGTTGTTATGATTGGTCATCTACTCCAGGCAGGCTACTGAAGCTTTTTTTAGGCTAAGGTTACTGCAGTGTTTCTTGCCACAAGTACTGTAGCTACATGCTAATACCAGAGAAGCTGTAATCTTGCTACCAATGTTGTTAATTTCCCCCAATTTCTGGTCACATTATTTAGTATTTGGTTTAAAAGCCTTTATCTTCTATCTGAAAGTGCTACTATATTCTATTACCGTCCACTTATAACTATACTGTAGTAGCTGCATGCTAATGACAGGGAAGCCTGCAATCTTGGCTGTCAATGTCGTTCAATTCTCCCCGATTTCTGGTCACGTTACAGCTGAATCATGTCTGGTTGTGTAATATTTGGTTTAAAAGCCTTTATTGGTGTTTTTCACGATACAAATTATACTACATTGAAGCCACCGACTGTATGAGACAGGCAGCAACAACAGGAACGCAGATACGGAAATCTGACCAAGCAGAGCAGACTGGGCATTTTAGGGGGGGGGGGCTTAAAGAGGCAGGCGCTCCAACTGAGCATCTATCTCATACAGAGGGTGAACAAAGGTACAGCAGCCAAGGGCAGTATGAGAAAAATAAAGTGCACTGTGGGTGATACATTGCAAAGAGCAACAACCAAAGTGGGGTATTTCAATCAGGAGAGACTTTGTTTGCAGATATGCAAACGTACAATATTTATTATACAACTGCATGACAAAAATGTATGAGTCTTTTTGGAGATTAGACTCCATCAAATTAACATTTTTTAAAGGGGTAGAGAATAGGAAACATATCCCCCGATGGAGTCTAGACACTGGTGGTGGCGGAGAAGAGACCGGGGACCAGACCGACGAGGCAACGGAATGGCCATCCGGGAGAAGCATGAAGACTGGAGGCGGCAGGGGAGGTGGAGGGTTGAGCGCTTTTCCTGAAACGAAAAAACTGAACAGCACAAGGAGAAAATATTTAAGCAGAGCTGTAGTGCTGTGATTGGTCCTTGAATTCCGTGGTCATGTCTCATTGGTTTAAGTGAAAGTATCGCTTCTAAACAGCTGATTTGATTTATGGAGAAAGAGTAATGATTGGGTTAATGACGTCTTCCTGAAAGAATTTGCGCTGTGCTTCATTAGAGTAAAACAGTGAAGTGTAGTTGGGGAATGGATAGTAATGGGTGGACAGAGGGAGGAAGGGATGGAAAGCCAAAGAAAGGATTAGCCATGCGTTGAACCGGAGAGGTTGAATAGGTAATGAAGGCCAGGCCAGTAATGCATGAGAATAGGATGGAGCAGCTTAGCAGGAGTGGTGCAGTGCATTGATTACCTCTATCTGTCATTAGCTATAGTCCCTATACCTCAAGGGTTGGAGGGGAGGTGGTTAGAGTAGGTGAAGAGGTGAGCCAAAGGAAGTAAAACTGAGGTTTGAGTTAGAGAAAAACAAAAAAAATTAAGTGGAGGAATACACAAGAACTACACAAAACCCAGCCTACGCTTTTGACCCCATGCTGGTAAAAGTGCATGTCATGTTTTCGTGTTAACAAAACCTCCTGCAACATGTATCCCTTCCTTCTCAGTTGATTTTATAAGATGTTGGGCCAATTTAATGCCTATAATCTTTTATTTAATTGAGGCCATAAAATGTAGTATAACATAGTAACACATTGTACCCGTAAAGAGAGCAGATGTGCTTGCTGCTCTGCCACACCTGCTTTGTGGGCTGGAAAATTAACCAATGAACTCCTTTGCTTCACTCAAGTGAATCATTACAGACGAGTCTAGGCCTCAACCAGACCATTTATCTTATCATCATGAATAGAGACAGGAATGCAAGGATACTGTTAGTTACTTCACCAATCTGGTATTGTTAATTTAAATGAACTGTGAAAATGGTTTGAAAACACCCTCAAATGAGTTTCTCATCCATCAAATGCAATAAAAAAAAGTTCATTTTTTATCTCTGGGGGGAATATTGCTATGCAGCTAGCAGTCAAGGTGTAAAACTGACCTGGTTTACTTTTTTTTACATTTTTTATTTGTATTTTTTTTTTACAGTTTACAGTTTTACACAATCATTGATGCTTTCCAAGATGGTGGAGGCCGCGGGTAAAAACACGGCTGCTCTGAGTAAATCCTGAATAAAACTGGAGATTTACACAACAGCAGATGGTCAAATTGTGGTGGAAGATGAACTGTTGAACTTTCTTGTGGTTCAAATGAGAACTCTAAGTCAGGATGATATTGTTATGTTGACTGTCAACCACTTTGGGAGTTTGAGGAATTTTATGTACAGATTCATGTGTCGATTAACAGAGTCAAAGAATACAATTTTAACTGCCTTAACCAACCCTGCACTTAGTGATACCAGATATACCTCCCAACTCTGGAAACCCTAGAACACACATCTGTACCTGTTTTAATTAGCTATTTGTATATATGTATGTTTTGTATGTTACCTTTATGTAATATGTGGTAGTCAGTATTTCTGTTTTTATATTTATGTATTTATGTTTGTGTGTTTGTGTGTACCCCTCTTGTAATATGTTATGTGTACTTTTCTATCTGGGCCTTGTGACTGTAAATAAAGTTATATATTATATATTATATATTATATATATATATTATATATATATATATATATATATATATATATATATATATATATATATATATATATATATATATATATATATATATATATATATATACATATATATATATATATATATATATATATACATATATACATATATATTTGTTTGCCTTCCTTTAATCAAAACTATAATTTAGAAGTAAGACACTCAATGGGATTGTGTGAAAAAGGCCGTAAGACCTCACTGCATTAATGATTGCAGGCCCCACAGGAAATAGTTCAACAAAGCACACACACAAACACATACTGTAACACAGCCTTTAATTGAAACATTTTCAGCAGGCTCAGTGCATCAGAACAACCCGTTCTCACTCCCAACTCAAAAAATACTGACACTCGGTCAGTGGCTCTCAGCGTCGGATACCAACGAAAACATCACCCTTTAGAGTCTGTATGGAACGCACCGGGCATAGCAGCAGGTTGACTGTAAGCTGACATAGTATTAAGAGCGACAACGGTAGTGAGTAGTATGAAAGACCGAAAATCAAGGAGGTTGGTTGGCGTGGTGGATGTGTCAAACAACACAGAACTTTCACCCAAGAGGCCGGGGTTCGTGTCTGCTTTTGTCCCGCGTGTCACTGAGACGTACATTCTGTAACCCCACCAGCGATCTTTTCCTAAACCTAACTGTCCCATTCTTGTGCCACATGTTAAAGAAGTTAAAGAAGGTCCTGACCCAGAGTGTCAAAAAGTGACCCAAGCAAGTGGGCCTAAATATGATGCCAAAGGGCTAGACGCGAGTCCCGAGAGCATCAAATAGTGACGCAAAGTGTCCCGACCCAGAGCGTCAAAAAGTGATGCCAAGATTCCCGACCAAGCGCATCTAAATATGATACTAAAGGAGACTTTTTCACTAATTCTAGCAATCGTTGGTGTTACTGCTGTTTGTGAAAGTTGCCCTCTTATAGCATTGAGTGGGTGGTGGCCATTTTTTGCTCTGACTTTTCTGGAGAGCCTACTTAATCTCCCAGCATGCTCTAGTGGCGCAGTGGGGGTCCTCAACTTTGCTGAGAGAGGTGGCCAGCGAGCTGCCTGTTGCCCAGCAACTTTGAAACAACAAGAACTGTCTGACTATTTGTGCTTGTGTGACACTGTTTATGTGTTTGGTGAGTCACGAGAGCCAGGACAAAATTAAAGCACACAGACTAAGCAATGAAGAATTTAACGGGACCTGCGCTGATGAAGGGCAACGTCACACATATATTCAGACACACACATAAATACACACACACAGACCAAGCTTGGGACAAGCTTGGAAGGGTTGTTAAATTAATTCTCAGAAAGGGGTCTTTTTGCAAGGATGTTGTTTTGCAGCAATAAATAAATTAGCTAAACAGCAAAGCCAGTGTACACGGAGAAAGCCACTAAGCTTTCATCCGGTTAGTACTTTACATAGAGGCCTGTCTTAACACATGGAGCAGTACCAACCTATTGATGTCATGTGTGTGGGGCTGGAAAGATGAGACAGAGGAGCAACAGGTAGAGGATAATCTAGGGTCACCAGCTTTGCTATTATAAATAAAAAAAGACTCAAGACTCAAGCCAGGAGTGCAGAACACTGATACATCCTGATGTTTAATGCTTAAGGTCAAACCAAATAACCTTTAAGTCAGCAGTGTACACAGGACTTATACCATTATATTATTGTTAACCAGGTATTTGCTATGACTTAATAGTGAATGTTAGGCAACATTTTAACGTAAAACGATATCACAGAATCAAAAATAGAGTGACCAAAAATAATCCTAATTAGTCAATTAATCAATTAATTGATTGACAGAAAATTCATCAGCAACTACTTTGATAAACAATTAATTTCATAAGTATTTATTTTTTCCAATGATGCCAAATATTCCCAAACAAATGTTAAACATTGCTGGTTTTCCTATTTTTAACAGGTAATTGATTTTTGGGGGGTCTTGGACTGATAAAACAAGACATTTTCAGATGTAATTTTTAGTTCTGGAAATTGTGATGGATATGTTCCCTTATTTTCTGACATTGTTGAGACTGAACGGTTAATCAAGAATTGAAAATAATAATCAGCAGCAATTAAAATTATTATTAGTAGCAGCCCTAGCTAGCTTCAACTCAAGATTTTCCTCTTTATTCCAGAGTTGGCTGGCCATCTTTTTTCCATGTGTCAGTCTGGTTTATTTTATTTATCAAGCCATTCTAGATGATTTTTCACCCTTTCTTTGTTAACTTACAGAGGCCATTTTGTAATTATCAGCTGTCTGTTGTTGTCTTAATGCATTATACAACACAGATGGGAAAGAAAGCTTTGAATAGTCTGCAAAGGGAAATTACATTAAGCTAGATGTTAACTCAGGCTCAATATAATACTGTTGTAAATTTTGTGGCAAATGACTCCATTGTTAATTGTCTTTGTTCTTTCCTCTTTTGGCCTTTTTAGTAGCCTATTGTTATCTGTTTTAGTATTGTTTTGTCTGTTTAACTGCATATTTATCTCTGTGCAGAACTTTTAATGCGGCTGTCTTGTCCAGTCTTCATTGGAAAATAGTTATTGATGCTTGAGTAAAGGCTAGAAAACATCCAGAAGCCGAACAAATGGTATAACTAGTCACATAATGTCATAAACGTAGCATTATTTTGGTTTGGCACAGATACAACTTGCGTATCGGCTGATACCGAGTACCAATCCGATACCAGTGTGTCATATATTTAATTATGTTTTAACAACTGTATACTACTATCCCTGTATGGATGTGATATGATTTCTATCTTTGTTGTTGGCCTGGCTCAGGTTAAACTCTTTATAGTAGTCAGTTATAACGGAAAAAGAACATAAATAAACTACTTTAACGTAGATTGTCTTTAGGGCTTTATTATGTGTGCATAAACTCCAGTACTACCCGATACCAGTGTTTTAGGCAGTATCGGAGCCAATACCGATACTGGTATCGGTACTGAAAACCAGATGTCCTCTAACTTTTTGTTGCTGAACATTGATACAACTGTATCATGGCTGATTCTTTCTTGCAATTTCAGTCTCACAATCACATGGTCTTACGAGCTTAAGATTGCCATAGGTAGATTTGAGCTGTTCCTTTCTCTCTCTGTTCCTGAAATGTAGATACCTCTATTAATTTCTTCCAGATTTGATTATTGTAATTTTCTCCTTTCCTTTCAAACTCACTCATCCACTAAAAGCCTGCAACTTGTTCAAAACACTGCTGTTCTAATCTAAACCAGTTGCAGGAAATTTGAAGACATCACATTGATCCTCATCTTCCCACACTGGTTGACCATACATGCCAGAGACAATTTTAAAGTGTTACCCTAACCTACAACAGTCTCCCTATCCATATTAAAATAATTCCTTCACTGTTACAGTTTTACTTTAAATAGCATAGTATTGCTCCTTTTTGCAGTTTGTTGATGTTTAGTTTTTTTTATTGTGCATTCTGTACAGTATATATATCCTGCAATACCTTAATTGGCCACTTAGAGGCAGCAAAAACAAGTTGTGAACAAAACACTGACATATCATTACCTTTTAGGTTGATATAGTGAACAGTTTGATAGTTTGAGCATGGCAAACAGTTGTAATTTACACATTCAGGAGTTAAGGAGCAACATAGTCATTCAATTGGAATCATGGTTCTGGCTACCTGATGAATAAAAGTCCCATTCACTCTATTTTAGCTCTGATTTGGTTTCTACCAACTCCAGAGGGACATATCTGTCTCTTTAGCTGCTAAATGCTCAACTATGTTCACTGGCTATCCACAACCCTTTTCTTTCTGCTGTTTGGCGCTGACCAGGTAGTATAAAGTAGTTTTTTAGAGCTTTTTCACTGAAAACAGCTGCCTGATGTAACCAAAAACGAAGCTCTGTACAGCCGAGAGGAGCTGCAGATTCGGGTGATAATTATCTGTAGGTTCATCATGAATGAGCCCTTGTCACATTGTTTTCCATTGTCATTTTATACATTGTTATTATAAAAAAATATTGATTATAGCCACTTTAAAACAACTTTGACTTGACGGTAAATAGATCCATGTGGTCATTACATACTTATGTCCAATTTGTCTTTAATTCATTTTAAGACATTCCTGATACATTTTAAGGCAAAGTGGAATCAGGCTCCTATCTACATAAACTATTCTTAAATGCCTTGAGCAAAGCTTGAAGTCATCGGCAGGGTCATGCTGGTTTTTCAAGACTGATCTACTACTTCTCTCCTCTGTTTAGTTTTTTGTCTTCCTCATTCTCTACCACCCCATCTTCCCTGCTTCTCTCTTTCTCCTTCCTTCTCTATGTTTTACTTGTTTTTCATTCAGTCTCAAATTGTCAGATTTCCTAAATGAGATTTAATACTGGAGCTGTCAGGCGGGTGACTGATACCGATCAATCTCCAGAAAGCCGGGAGGCGTGATGGGACAGAGGCCGGTTCCTGCAGAGAATCAACTGGAATGATTATCCACAGCATCTCGTCTGGGCCTAAATGGATGCTTAAAACACTAAAAAGAAAGCCTACACTACAGGCTTGCTAAGGAAGGGATGGTTCATGAAAAATCTGATTTCAACATTTTGACATGTAACAGCCATTACAGTAGAACCAGGAAGCTGTTATGGCATGGCCTTTTGAAGTATCACTTAGACAAATCCAATAAGCCCAAGACTCTAGTAGAGCAGGAATACATGAAGACACACAATATCAATATCAATGTGATGAATGGTATAATATAATTTACATACAGTGCTTATTAACTAGTAGTGATAAATAAACAAGGCCCTCAAAACTGAATGAGATCACCAGGCATACATCACTTGACTACTTACAGTATGTGTGTCATTATACTGCTCACCAATGTGATTAATGTCATTACTTAGGGCCAGATTCACCTCATGACTTAAGCCTTGCATAGTGTTGATTACGATTAACCATGGTGGAAAATTAAGAGAAGAAAAAGAGACAATTTTTCATTCTCAGTAAAATGCCAGGATGTTGATGATGATAAACACAAAAAGATTTCCGTTTTCAAAAAGGCATGTTTTTCTGTTGTCACATGGGTGTATAATACAATCTTTAGAATGAGCTAGTAAGGTTGTTGTTGAGGCACACTGCAAACACATTTTGTCACCTCTTCCTGTTTGGCTGCTTGTCAATGTATTTCACACAGGTTAGTGTAGGCAAAAGACACAAATGTGACATAAAACATATAACCCAATATCTGCATTGAAAATTTATAAAAAAAACTGTCAGCTGTGTGTTTGGGTGTGTGTTTATACGCTTGTGTATTTTGGTGTGCCTGTGAAAATAAACTGACTGACTGAACAAAGCCTTGTTGAGACCAATGCAACATTACTAATCAGTCCTCCTGAGTGTAATCTCACTGAGATCTCAAGATGGCATAAAGTTATGGACTAAATATGCATGGTGGATTGGCCATGGACCCCTGTCTTATAACAATCCACCATGACGCACAAAGACATTTATTTATTTACTTTTTACTGTCAGTTGTTTGCTGGGTGCAGGAGTGAGTGAAAGTGCAGCAGTGGTGGAGTTATTACTGTAGGTCTTTAGAAGCTGATTCTTTATAACGTGAATGGAATTGGGATTGATTAGAACTTGAAATTAGCTCAGGTTTAAATTGTCATGCAACACTTTCCAGAAATGTTGATAGAAAGGAAAGTTTGTTGCTTGGGATGTCTGGTTTGGTCCAGCTTTATTTAAAATGGTGGCAGGAGGTGAAACATCTTACAGTAACTGGTGAGGCAAGCTTGCAGAATAAAGATCCAGTCAGTAATTCAGTGAATACTCAAGTCTGTACAGCATGCAGCTCAGAGAATATAGTACATCCAAAAGGTCAGAGGACACTTAGAGTCCAGCTGCAGAGTAACTTAGAAAAACACTGTACTGTATGTGCAGTAAAGTAAACTTTTTGTAATCAGGTGTCAGGCAGTTGTATAGAAGTTTGCATGCCCAACCCACAAATTAGATCATGTGGCCATTGCACAACTTGGTAAGTAAATGGAATAGAACCTGTGCTGTCAGAATTGAAGGTAAATGCAAAAAACATTGATGGATACAAATAAATAATTTTGATTTGCTAAGCACATAGTGCACCTTAAAAGCTTTCTTTCTTTCTTTGTCACTCTCTAAATCTATCAATTACTTGCATTTCCTTCTCTCCTATTCACTCTTTGTCTTTGCTCATCTCCTGTTACAAAGGAGAGGCAGCAGTGTTATCAGACACCATCAATAAACTCAGCAGCAGAGAGTTCAGACAAAGACATACACAAACTCAAAGAAACACCGTCTGTCGAATGAAGGCAGGCAATTATTGCTTTCTTACATGGAAAAACTGTCAATGGTTGCGGTGCCACTTAAGGTCCATGTGCTATTGATATTTATGCAGATGGGAACTGCAATGAAAATGAAAGAAAAGGGATGATATGGGGCAGAACAAATCTGAACTGGTACTCTATTGACTCGAATAAAACTTCATTAAGTATTAAAGCACAGTATAAAGGGCCAAATAAAAAGTAAACAGCAAGACAATAAGTTAAAGTGAGAAGTGAAGTAAGTAGGCCTATTCAACAAAAATAATGAGGTAACTTGCTGGGGACTAAAAAATTACAAAATGCTTACACTGGTAACATAACCTTGACATACTATTCATTTATCAAGTGGCTCTGACTAATATGTTAGCAAACAAACTTACTCATACATCCAGACACAGAGCAATGGCAGTAGTCATGTTTCTTCTCTTTCTCTTCTACTCACCATACACTTATCGTTGGTCCATCAACTCCTGAGATAATATCTGGACCTTTTTAGCTGTTTGACATCAAACCCTTTTATTACTGAGTTTATTACTTACTAATGCTTTGTCATTTCATGTTGAGCAGGCAGCACAGTAGCAGGTTGTCTGAGCTTTGTAGTTTTATATGGTGGAATTGGTGAGAGAGTGATGGGCCGGTAAACCTAAACAAAGCTTAAAGCTGTTGAAAAATAAGAGTTGCATATTTGATTTTCTGAGTGATCAGCACTCTCATTTCTGCACGGAGTCATATAGTTTACTGTTAATGACACAAATAACATACAAACATAAGCAAGTCTAAGCAAGGCAAAGGAAAATAAAAAGCCACATTTGCTTAACTCATCAGTCCAGTCTCAATTGTTTTTCATCTTAACAAAGAAAAGAAAAAGAAATATAACACAACTGTTGTCTCCACCCCTGGTTAATGTTTCCAGCATGCTTGCTTTCCTCGAAATTATCACTCTGTTCAATATTTCGTTTATACAGTTTTTTGTTCTACTTTGTTCAGTGTCATTTTTGACTAATTCTCTTGTTCAGTTAGTCAAAAGTGTGCTCTATTACACTTGTAACCACACCTGACAGTAATGCCACAATACTGACACACCCTGACACTGACACTTGCATGTCACTACAGCAAAGAATTGACCAAATCATAGACACAAACTCAACTTACAGTAGTAGATCAAATATCTGAAAAAAATACTTTACAGCAAACATAATGTATGCATCAAGTCATCAGAACACACAACTATAAAGACTATTAACAATTAAAAAACAGATGGAATTATTCATCACCATGTCTCATTTGTTGTGCGTTTAAAACTGAATTCAGATTCAGATTCAGTCCAGCCCTTCATGAACATGTGCCACACAGCAATAATACCTTTGTAACCAAGGTTAAACTCCAGTGAGGAAAAATACATTGTATGGTGTAAGGTAACCTGAGGCACAAGATTTAAAAGAGGGAGCTTGTGCTTAAAAGTTAATAGGTTGTGATACGGATTAACCGAGAAAATGAGTAACGCTCTCATGTAAAAGCTTTGGTGAAGGGTTGCCTCGAGCAACAGTCAGTGTTCAATGTATGTACAGTGACTGAATGAAAGCAAATTAAATGTAAGCACATGCATTGATGCAGAGAAGAACCTGTTGTGGATTAATAATAGTGTGTTATTTAAAGAAGCTAATTAGAAAAGCTTGTACTATAAAAGACTCATGCTTTTGCCTAACGTCAAGCATATTGTGTATCGATTCATCTGATCTCAACTCAGTCCTCTGGATTTTTGAACGGCAGTTACTTTACTTTTTTTTTTATAACCGCTTCCTTATGATGCTGCAGCACTGATGTACCACACAGAGTCCTTTATACTGCTACTATGACAATTACTATTATAATGATTTGGAGGACTCACTGATCACTGATACTGAGGCTTATGTAGAAGCCCTTTGAACAAGATGTTGGCTGATTAGGTTTGTATTTTGTTCAAAAATGTTGTTATTCCCAAATTAACAGAATCCAATAGTAGAAATTAAGCTCATCACATTCTCATTAGACTTTTTCCTCAGTTACATGCTCTCCTAAAAAGGGGAACATTTTAATCTGCTTCCATCTGTCTATTCTTGTCCCTCTGTCATTACCTCAAGTTCCTGCATTCTGTGTCCGCCATGGCACATTCTCACTTTTCATCTCTGTCTGTGTCTCTCCTCTCCTGCCCAGCTTTTTCTCTCACTTTCACTCAAGTATTCAGGTGTAAACCAAACACCCTGAAAACTGCAGTGGCTGAAATTGATGTGACACTTTCAAATTTACTCCAGTCCTTTAATACAGCATCTCCCCTCCCCATCCCCATCCCTCTCTCTCTCTTTTCAATATCCTACTCACTCCTCTCACTCTCATTCAGGGAGGTGAGCAATTCTAAGCTAGTAAAATGATTCCATTCTGCAGGCTAGTTATTAAATTTGTTTGCAAATCTCTGCCCCTCTCGCTACCCACCGCCCCTCCCTCGATCTCTTTCTCCTCTCATCCATCTCTTCATCCCTCCCTACTCTTGGCCCTCCGCCACATTCCCGACTGTCATCAACATTCAGACCCATAAAACCTACAACAGCAATGAGAAATAGAGAGAAATAGAGAGAGGCAGGCCAATGGAAAGAAAAGAGGAAAAGAAAGAGGGAGCGTGAGCCGAAAGAGGAGAAAAACATATTATTTCCTCGAAAATAGCCCACTGCTATATTCTAAAACATGGAGCACTCTTTAATAATCTCTTTTATTGCAGCAATTTGTTACCAAGCTCCTTGTCTGCACTGGAGGGGTGGAAGTGAGGGACAGTGAATGGGGAAAGAGAGCAAAGGAGAGAGTTGACTGGTGAAAGCCAGGCGTGATAACACTAATGAAGATGGCTGGCTGTGACCAGCACATCTCATACATCTTTCAGGTACACTACTAGATGAATATTTATGCTGCCGATAGAGTGGAGGGTAGACAAGTAGAGGTTTTAGGCACACACAGAGTCACACGCTGTCACATGTGCCACAGGCACACACTACAGAAACAGACAGCAAGCAGCATCTCGATTTCACAATACAATCCAGGAGAATCACATTGTGCAAGTTCTACAACCCCAAATCAGAAAAAGTTGGGACAGTATGGAAAACACAAATAAAAAAAGAAAGTAGTGATTTCTAAATGTACTTTGACTTGTATTTCATTGCAGACAATACAACAGCACATCATTTAATGTGTTCCTCATGATTTGTATTGTTTTTGTTTCAAAAAAGCAAAATTCAACAACACATTTAAAAAAAAGTTGGAACAGTAAGGCATTTACCACTTTGTAATGTTGCCATTCCTTTTCACAACACTTCACGGACTGAAGACACCAAGTGATGAAGAGTTTCAGGTGTAATTTTGTCCCATTCTTGCTGCAAACAAGTCTTAAGGTGGGCAACAGTACAGGGCCTTCGTTGTCGCATTTTGCGCTTCAAAATGCGCCACATATTCTCTATTGGAGACAGTTCGGGACTGCAGGCAGGCCAGTCAAGTACCCATGTCCTCTTCCTCCGCAGCCAGGACTTTGTAATGTGTGCAGAATGTGGTTTTGCATTATCTTGTTGAAATATGCATGGACGTCCCTGGAAAAGATGTCTTCTTGAAGGCAGCATATTGTGCTCCAAAATCTCTATGTACTTTTCAGCATTAATGGTGCCATCACAGAAGTGCAAGTTACCTTTGCCAAGGGCACTGACACAACCCCATACCATGACAGACCCTGGCTTTTGGACTTGTTGCTGGTTACAGTCTGGATGATCCTTTTCTTCTTTGGTCTGGAGCACACGGCGTCCATTTCTCCCAAAAAATACCTGAAATACTGATTCATCTGACCACAGTACACGTTTCCACTGTGTGATGGTCCATCCCAGATGCCTCTGATCCCAGAGAAGTCGACGGCGCTTCTGGACACTGTTAACATAGGGCTTCCTTTTGGCACAGTACCGTTTTAACTGGCATTTGTGGCTGTAACTACATATTGTGGTACTTGACAAAGGTTTGCCAAAGTAGTCCTGAGCCCATGTGGTGATATCGCTTATAGATGAATGACGATTCTTGATGCAGTGCCGCCTGAGGGATCGGAGATCACGGTTGTTCAAGCTTAGGCTTGCGCCCTTGTCCTTTACGCACAGAAATTCCTCCTCATTCCTCCTCATTCCTTGAATCTTTTAATTATGTTATGCACTGTTGAAAGTGAAATAAGCAAATGTCTTTCTATCTTTCTTTGAGGAACATTGTTTTTAAACATTTCAATCATTTTCTCACGAATCTGTTGGCAAACTGGCGATCCTCTGCCCATCTTTGCTCCTAAAGGACAAGACCTTTCTTGGATGCTGCTTTTGTACCAAATCATAATTACAATCACCTGTTGACATCACCTGTTTCAAATCACATCATTATTTAACCAATTTACCTGATTACTAGCCCTAAATTGCTCCCGTCCCAACCTTTTTTGGAATGTGTTGCAGGTCTGAATGACAGAAAAGGATGTATATTTACAAATGAAATTAAGTTGACCAGACAAAACATGAAATATTTTGTGTTCACATTGTCTGCAATGAAATACAAGTCAAAGTACATTTAGAAATCACTACTTTCTTTTTTTATTTGTGTTTTTCATACTGTCCCAACTTTTTCTGATTTGGGGTTGTACCTTGTACATTTGCACTGTACATTGTACATTTTGCATATGTGACATGGGTTCACGCATTTATGTATTAGAGAAGTCCTAGGCTATGTAACGGTCTACAATAACATCTGCATGACTGAATGTCTGCATCCAGGAAGGCTGATAATGAAAATAGGTAAACAAGTGAAATACTTAAAATTTTGCAAACAATGAGCAGGGTGTAACTAAAACTGTTTCACACAACGTTGTTTATGAAGCTGACCATGGCAGGATGCCCAAATCGATGCTAAGTGAGCACTGACGAAGAAGAACTGGCAACACAACAGAGGCAACAAGGCCGAGAGGTAGTTGGTAGTTGAGTTACCCAAGAATAGGGGGCTTTAAGCCGGGTACAGAGCACCGCGAGCTGCTGGTCGTTTCAGCAGACATTACGGTCTAGGCGACAAAGTTTAGGCGACAAAAAGTGAGCGTTATGCGGCAACGACAAGTTTAGGCACCAAAACGACTAGTTAGATTTAGGAAAAAGATCGTGGTTTGGATTAAAACACTTCAAAGGAACACACATTTCCTGGGTTAAAGTCCCTTGCTAGGAAGCGAACTAAGCTCCCTGGCTTGAACGCGCTGTGTTTTATGACTCACCCATCCACCCCAATTGCCTTCTTATACAGCATCAGTCATTATTGGTGCATACAGCAAAACATATTGTGGAATGCTTACGGATTTCGGTGCTATATGTGTGTATGGATCATGAGAACAGCCTAACAGAGGATAATAAGGAAGATATACACCACTTTTACCCCATTTGACAGGCAGGAAATCGAAATTGAAGGCTCTGTCAGGACCTATAGCTGGTGGTATCTCATAGTGTGAAGGGTTTACACATGTACATCAACTGGATAACGTGTCTGAGCTTCCCTGATAATAATGCAAACATTTATAGCCTGTCATATGCACAGACCCTTAACACATTGTGTAGTGTGTGTGTGTGTGTGTGTGTGTGTGTGTGGATAATAATTCACTAAAAAGTGATAGTGCCATTAGCCCCTTAAAGTCAAATTTATAATGATGTAAGGTGGACCTCAAATTCTGTTAGAACCCTGTCCCCCAGTAAATTCTAAAAATGCTGAGGGAGAACGACTGTAGGACACATGGCCTTGTGGTTATGTAGTGTGTGATAGGGAGGGTCAGGGGACATGGGGAGACTGACTGACTACCGCTCAGTGTTTCACGGCAATAACGATGTGAGGTAGTTGGAAAAGCATAGTTTTTGTTGGAAAAATCACTTGCATAACATCATATGCCAACACAAATCTATCTGATTGTGTGTACAAAACAATAATGAATCATTTATAATCAAAGGCCTGACCATCATCTGTCACTTTCCCTTTTAGCTTTTATTTGTTCTTCATTTAATTTCCTTCTTTTCTGTGATTATCCTGCCTCAGTATCAGCCATACGTACAGCAGATAACTTCAAAAATAAAATTAAAATACTATCAGGCCTATATAACGAAATTTTCTGCTACCTTTTACCTGGCTCGATACGCTAACACTGGCTTTTCCGGTGTTACACCGAAATTTGTGACCGGTCAGAATGTGTTACTGTAGAGCAGGTCTGCCTGCCGTAAATCATTTTGTGACTTTGATGGAAAAATCCAGACCGTGAAAAGGCATTAATAAAAACTATATAAAAATACCCTTCTTTTCACCGTTAGTCTCGTTTGCTGTTACAGGTCATTTATGATCATCAGATGAAAAATTTGTTACATTATAGTAACTTTAAAGTGAAAGTCATAAAAGTAGTTGAAGTGCAAGCAGTGACAATATTTATATACTGAAGTGTAAATGGATTATAGAGAAAGTGTGCTTCTTTAAAAAATAAAAAAGCATGTAGCCTATCATTTAAGGTTAAGAGAAGATTGCAGATGCAGTTAGATAGCAGGTAAACACTGTAAACTGTTGACTACAACATCTTTGGGGCCATAAGAACTTCACACACCATGTTTGTGACTGAATGTAAACCTACATCATTTAGCACAGCATTTAGCACTTCCCAACACGCTAGCAATGTTTTACAGTAATTTCTGTCTTTTCAACCTTGGTAACCCTATTTTCCAATGCTTGGTGTCTAAGTGGCTAATGTAAACAACAAATCTTTGAAATTGGTACAGAATTGCTGTAACTGGCAGCCGCGAACTAGACTGCAATGTAATCATAGGGCATTGTCAATTTTGTCCTCTAAAAGACCTGTTTTTGCCACTGACATGTTCCGATTATTGTTCTAACTGACAACATTAGAACTTTTGGTTAACCAGAAACATCTCAGAAATCGCCAAACCTGGGGCGTCTGGTTAGCTCACCTGGTAGAGTGTGCGACCCATGTACAAAGGCTCAGTCCTTGTCACACCGGCCGCATGTTCAACTCTGACCTGCGGCTCTTTGCTGTATGTCATTCTCTCTCTTTTCACATCTTCAACTGTCCTATATAATAAAGGCCTAAAAGTCCCAAAAAATAATCTTTTAAAAAAGGAAATCGCCAAACCCACCAGACTTTATTAAAATAAACTATACTTTTAGCTTGTATAGGGTAGATTGAAGTTGCCAATTGCCCAATAACTTAAATTGTAGCTTGTTTTGCCACTGCCGACTGCAGCAGTCTTGCTTAATACTGGACCAAAGATTGTTGTTCCCATCAGTCACTTAGACACAAACACAGGAAAATAGTGTCCAAGTTGAAAAAAAGAAGTTACCCTTTAAGATGATAAGATAAACTTTAAAAAACACACACACAATTTTCCATAAGATAACACTAAATGTTTTGGGTGTGATACAGTGGAATAGTGGTGCAGAAGGAGAGAGCAGGGATATATGGTCCAAATCTAAAAGATGTGGAGTAGGCATGAAGTAAGAGGCGAATGACATGACGATACCTCTTCCACCTCTTTTTTCATCTCTCCTCTCATCTTTTCTCGCATACTCAGCAGTTTCCTGTCTTTTACAACTCAAGGGAGATTAATCAAAACTCACCCAATATATTGTACCTGGTACATAAGCGAGTACTTCTGGGCCTCAGCCCTTCTGCCTGGGTCATACACACGCACGCACGCACGCACACAAACACGCACACACATGAATGAACCCAAACACATTGCACATACACAATAGCTGAGTCACTTTGATGGACATACATTCAAGCACACCATCACATTCAGTGTGTTCACACTCCCTGAATCACACACACACACACACACACACACACACACACACACACACACACACACACACACACACACACACACACACACACACACACACACACACACACACACACACACACACACAAACATTATTAATCTTTACTCTGACTTTTCAAAGTGTATTATTCGGTCATCACTTAAAAGTACCACTTACAGTTTTACTGTGTGTGTGAGTGTCTTTGTGTGTGTTTCTTCTGTGTCCCTAAATACACACCTGTGTGCTTGTGCATGTCTGTACTTCTGTATGTGTGTTTGTTGGTAGCCAGGTGCATTACCCTGTTAGAGTGCGAAGCCTGGCTCATATCTTACCTCTAACAGCCAGATAGGAAACCACTCCGCTTTTGATTTGAGGCGAGAAAAGTGGTTTAGCACACCTCGCTCATATATCTCACCTTCTCCACCCTCTCCTTCCCGCACTTCTTTTTTACTTTTATTTGTCAATATCCTCTTATCCTGGCTTGTCTGTAAGCAGGGATGGAATATCAGGTACCTGTGGCACAGACATCATTTCAACTCACCACAAAAACTAAAGGAAATGAGGAGAACACAGCTTTTTTAGTGGTTTTACTGTTTAACCTTTTCTTTTGAAAAATAGTGGTTCAAATGGTGAGTTACGTTTGAATGTTTATGATGATTCACACCCTCAAATTAAAGCTGAAGGTCAGCATTTAACCTCATTTTCATTGTTCAACCATGTGTATTTATATACTACTTTGCAATAGCCAATATGTTTTGAGAGCATTTGTATTAACATAATGAGAAAAGTTGCAAAAGGTTGATTCTCAAAACGTTTTTAATACAATATTTAATTTGTCTTTAATATAATACCTGCTTTAATGCAATGCATTTAATACAATAGATGCTGAACATGAAAAAAATAGCAAGTGCATCATCTTCATGGAAATATGAGGACAGCAAGATCAGACCAACTTCCCTGGGAGTTCCCCCAGCCTGCCTATGGTCCTCCACTGGCTAGAAATGGTGATAGGTGTAAACCGAGCCCTAGGTATCCTGCTCTGCCTTTGAGAAAATGAAAGCTCAGATGGGCCAATCTGGAATCTTGCTCCTTATGAGGTCATAAGCCACGCCCCACCCTCCACCTTGCCCCCCCCCCCCCCCCCCCACCCCACCCTCTCTCCTCCTCAATAGCTACAAACAGAAATGGCACATACTAAGGAAAGCTCATTGTGGGATTAACTCTAGTGGCTGTAATTCTGCACCAAGGCTGAATTTCGGGAAAGATACTTCAGACACAGTATTAGGGGATCACTGAGGCCTATATAAAAGTATCCAAAGAGCACCATGTCATGGGACCTTTAAGAAATAAACACAGAAAGTAAAGCTAATATCATTAGAGCTAAAGATGACATGGTTTCATCAAATGGGTACTTAATTAATTGACTATAGAGCTGAGTCACTTCTCTATTATGGTCTCTATGTAATTTGATTTAGATTTGCACAAATACGGACTACCAAACAAATAATCATTATGTTGTATGGTAATAAACAGAGATACTCCAAATCTAATAATAATTAGAGTCTAGAAAGTAATGTGTTTATATACTGTAGCATTCTCTAATTGTATCTGTATAAACCAAAATAAACCCAGAGCACCGATTTAAGCAGGATACAATTATGATTCTCTGCAGAGTTGATATTTGGGATTGTTCATTATGATTGTGTTGTTATTAGGGGTGTGCAGCTCTCCCTTATAAAACGATCCAATACTTATCTAGATTTTTTCTAACCTTTGGTTCGCCTGGTCTCCTTGTGTAATAATGCTTGTATAACCTCAACCCTGTTATGCACTCATCAGGTTATAGACATCATTTATTTCAGGAGAACCTGGGCTATCAATATATGTACAGTATGCTGCAGGGATGTCATATGAATGTATACATTGTTATATGACTATGAAGACAAAAGAAAAGACTAAAGGTGTCACAATCCAAAATGGCTGGAAGGGCTACAAAGACACATAAGCACTTGTTGCAAAGCTCCAGCTGTTAGCTACAAAGCAAAAAAATACGGGGAGAGCCTGGGTTAAAAGGTCCCGGAGCAAAGCGGAGATTACGTGAATAGATTTTTTTTATTCATGATTATTTATTTATTTTACAAAGACACTGTAATTCCACGATGGATTAAAAGCTTTGGCCTCGTTCAAACGGCACATATCTCTGCTTCTAAACCAAAAACATGTAAGTCTCTATGTATGTATTGATCTGGAGATATTAATTACATTAACACACATTTCTTTTCGACCTATATTCAATTGAATACACTACAAAGACAAGATAGTTAATGTTCAAACTGATGAACTATATTGTTTTTTTTTTGGCAAATATTCACTCATTTTGAATTAGATGCCTGTAACATGTTCTAAAAAAGCTGGGACAGCGGCAACAAAAGTATGGGAAAGTTGAGGAATGCTCAAAAACACCTGTTTGGAACATTCCACTGGTGAACACGTTAATTGGTCATGATTGGGTATAAAAGGAGCATCCCCAAAAGGCTTCGTCATTCACAAGCAAGGATCGGGCGATGTTCACCACTTTGTAAACAACTGCATGAGCAAGCAGTCCAACAGTTAAGGAACAACGGTCTGACGAGTCCACATTTCAATTTTTTTTTGGAAATCATAGATGTCATGTCCTCCGCGCCAAAGAGGTAAAGGACCATCCAGATTGTTATCAGCGCACAGTTCAAAAGCCAGCATCTGTGATCGTATGGGGGTGTATTAGTGCCCATGGCATGTGTAACTTGCACATCTGTGAAGGCACCATTAATGCTGAAAGCTACAGGTTTTGGAGCAACATTTGCTGCCATCCAAGCAACGTCTTTTTCAGGGATGTCCCTGCTTATTTTAACAAGACAATGCCAAACCACATTCTGCACGTTACAACAGCGTGGCTTCGTAGAAGAAGAGTGCAGGTACTAGACTGGCCTGCCTGCAGTCCAGACCTGTCTCCCTTTGAAAATGTGTGGCGCATTATGAAGCGCAAAATACGACAACGGGACTGTTGAGCAACTGAGGCCATACATCTAGCAAGACTGGTAAAGAATTCCACCTACAAAGCATTAACAATTACTGTCCTAAGTTCCCAAATGCGTATTGAGTGTTGTTAAAAGGAAAGGTGATGTAACACAGTGGTAAACATGCCCCTGTCCCAGCTTTTTTAGAACGTGTTGTAGGCATCAAATTCAAAATGAGTAAATATTTGCAAAAAACTATAACGTGTATCAGTTTGAACATTAACTATCTTGTCGTTGTAGTGTATTTAATTGAATATAGGTTGAAAAGGGTTTGCAATTCATTGTATTCTGTTTTTATTTACGTTTTACACAGGGTATCAACTTCATTGGAATTGGGGTTTGTAAGTCTGCTCATTTGTTTAAGTGGTTTCTAAAAGCCTGGGAACCTAAGAGTTTTATTCCACAATAAAAAAAACAAAAGGACTCCTACCCTCCCATACAGACCACTGGTATGACACTAGGAGTCATCCTACTTGCTTCAAAAAACATTTATTATTTTGAGGACAGAAAAGTTAGATGTACAACTGGCCCTTTCTGTCAAAAGTAAAGAGAGTATATTATACTGTGGAGCAGTGTCATAGCTGCAGAAACCTGACGAGGTAAACGGAGCAACTGGGTTCAATATGAATTGAACATGAATCATGAATGCGCATTCTGAATGTGTCCATTGGCGTCTCTCTGTCTGCATTCCATGTTTCACCATGTACATGCTCATTCATGAATGTAATTACTAAAGGGTCTTTTAATTTCATCTTTCTTTATTCTATATTTCATAAGCATGTGTGTGATGACTGTGTGTATTCATTTGATAAACCACTAGCTCTGATTCCCTCCTTCACTATGGTCTGTGGCCCAGAAGCAGCAGCACTGCAATTATTGATGAGGTTCACTCATCAATAATTCAGTCATACATCTGATTAGCCAATAGGATTGATGATGAGCCTCTGCACTGAATCTTCAAACATCAATCCTCTACTTGCTCTGGGCTGTTGTTATCTCTCCCTCCCATGTCTTTCTGCCTTTTCTGTCTTTGTCTCTGTCAGTTTTCTTTCGTTCTCAGCTGGCTTTTTTTCTTCTTGTTTACTTTCTATCTCTCTCTCTCTCCTCTTCCAACCTCTTCTCTCCCATCTATCCAATCACTCTACATAACATATATCCAACGGCCTATGGTGTAACTGGCTGCCACTTTGTCCTTAGAGAGACCCAGTGACAGTGATCAACAGGTGGCAAATGTCACTCTGGCTGGAAGATGAGTGGGAACAACAGAAAAAGGATGGAGGTGAGACTGCGGGGGTGGGTTAAACTGTAGGTGTTTGTGTCATGGAGAGAGTCAGGAGAGGTTGATGGACAGGGAGTGGGGGAGAGAGTCAGTCAGTGGGTTTTCAGCTAGAACAGAGAGCCTGTTCCAAGACAGCGGGGATCGATACCTACGCTGCCTGCGCTCACAACCCTCATGAGCACAGAAGAGGCCCAAGAAATAAAGTGCATGGGCGAACCCCCCCCCTTCAGTCTGTATTGCATTTTTATGTGTATTTGACTTTGTGTGAGCAAGTGTGGTTGTGTGTATTCCTGTCTGCAGGGCAGTGCAGAGAGACCGAGCAACAGAGAAGGGAGGGAAGTGAACTTGCCAGCGAAAGAGCCAAAGTGTTAATTACTTATCGATCCAATTTGGCAGATGACTCCCTAAAAATGTGGACGGCAGCTCAAAAGAAGAGAGAGGAGACAATCTACTGTTCAAAAGTCCGTCGGACTCCTATCTCTGCCTCACTAAATGTGTCCAATTGCTGGCCTCTGAGCCTTGACTGGCTGCACTGCTTACCACATCCTTATCACTTCCCAGCTATCTGACTCATGTCTTCTGTTTTACTATCGTTCCACATTGCCTGTTTTCATTCTATCCTTCACATCTCATCTTCATCCTTCACCCTCTTCCCTCTCATTTTTTCTCCCCGGGATCCTCTGAATCAGTGTCTCTATTAGTATTCCTTATGCCGTAGTCTTTTTGTCTTAAATCTCACTGTCTGGTTTTATCGTAGTTGCTTCACCACAGCACTCATACTCTACCTCTTTTCTACATTACCTCTCTCTGTTTCTGTCTTGTTCTCTCTCTCCCATTAGTTTTGATTTTAATTTCACTACCAACGACCCCCTTACCTAAATCCCCTGTCTTCAACAAATGGCTTTCCACTGTGATGGTTGGATAAAACAGCACCCTGCTGTGGACTGTTTGAATACCATCTCACTATTCCTGTGTTCTCCCCCAGAGCTGGAACAGTTTTTCCGGAAATACTTAATATATAATATGAAAAAACATAAGAAATGGTTTTCCGGGAATTGCTGTCTATATAACATGAGAAACTGTTTTCTGGGAATACTGAAACATAAGAAACAGATTTCCAGGAATACTGTCTATATGACATGATTTATATTTGGAAACAACACTATGTGAAGATCAGAAGGATTATTCTCTTAAATAACTCTTTTAAAATGTTTACTTTCAATTTTACATGCATTCACCTTTGAGTAGCAACTTAACTCGGACAGCTGTCAAGACATCTGACACAAAACCAAAAACGCCAACCTCACAGTGGTGCAAGAGGAAAAGTCAGTGGATCACCAAAGTTATGAGGATTCATCCACAGTGGACAATGAAATGTCTTCATTTCATGGCAATCGATCTAATAGTTGTTCAGATATTTAAGGTGAGCGTCATTGCCATCCCTAGGGGCGCAGATACATTAAATGAAATTTCTGAAGTGACATATTTTCAACGAGGAATAAATATGGGCACTAATTTTCCTTTTCTGCTGTCAAAAACAACAATCATAATTTTCTTTTTTCTTTACATATCAAGTATCTGAAGTTATTCCAAAGGGCTCCCAACATCTCCAAGTGCTCTAAGTGTTCTATTTGTAAGAACAAATAAACTTGAATAAATGCCCAGAGATGCAAACGAAATAATGACATGGTGCCTGTTTATCGTAAGCCACAGCACAATAATATAAATACATTGCATCAATTAAAAAAGCACAGATAGTAATAAACGCTCACATTCATGCCTGAAATAAATTACAAACTAAAATGTACTTCATATTTAAATAAGTACAAAGTAAATTTTTCAAGCCCTTGTTTTTCAAAGTAACCACATTTTGGGGAGTACATTTAAAGGGATAGTTTGGATCTTTTGAAGTGGGATTGTATGAGTTACTTATACATAGTAGGTGTATTACCTAGAGTATATAGATGGTGGTCGACATGCCCCCAGTTTGGAGAAGCAGACAAGAGTCCCGGCATAGAAGCAAAACAATGGGGACCACCTAAAAAAAAATCAATATATGTTTAAATGTACCATATAGTCTTCTAAAGTTTTCACCGCTTTACCTTGCTGTCAGACAGTCCTTTCCAACAGGGAACTGAAGCCATTGTATACATCTATGCTCTCTTCAAAGCCACCAGACTCTTTTGACAAAAACAGGATTTTTTCATTTGTTCATCCACCGCTGCCTCGATCGGTTAGTTTGTTTGTGTTATTGTGTGACTTTGGTGATGTAAAGGGTTAAGGACTGTGTCTTTTCCTCTTTGAGAGCCCCCTCAGCTTTACATGGACTCTGGCCGTCTTTCTTCAGTTGACTTTTTTCAGAGTATGTCAGACCTGTTGATCATGCAGTGCACAGCTGAGATCATCTGTGACTGGCATGGACAATCATGGGAATCAAAAAGAAAAGATTTGGATCACTACAGATGATCTAAAAAAATGAAAGTTGGGGTACCCAAGCAACAACTTGATCATGAACAAAAAGGCTAGCTAGGATCTGCCACAGGCACCATCAGGGCGCACGAGTAGCTCACCTGGTTGAGCGTGCACCCAGGGGCGTCGGACTGGGGGGTAAAAGGGAACTGAGTACCCACGGCCCTCATGTGAGGAGGGCCCAAAAAGAGGCTAGAATGAATAGCTTTGGATGCGGGGAGGGGCCCATAGACAATGCCTTTCTACAGGGCCCAGAATTTTGTGCTACGCCCCTGCGTGCATCCCTATATACTAAGGCTCAGTCTTTACTGCAGTGGCCCAGGGTTCAAGTCCGACCCATGGCCTGTTGCTGCATGCCGTCCCTCTCTCCCCCCCCCCCCTTTCCTGTCTTCAGCTATCCTATGAAATAAAGGCCCAAAAAAAGCCCACAAAATAATCTTTAAAAACAAACAAACACAGAGACCATCATGCCACTACCTCTAGAACTCTTGTACCAGATAAATATAACTCTGTCCAACCCTACCGGCATAAAGCCCAAGATGGATTAAAAAACAAATGAACAAAATTCCACCTTCAGGTTACGTTATTAAAGTGGCTTCAACAAGGACTACATTGGTAAAACTTTTCCTGGGCGATAATTCTACTTAATTTGTCCAGCCTAAGAAGACAATCTGCTAACTGTTCTCCATGGTGATGAGTACCATATGCTGTCTGTAACAACGAGTGAATACTGATACTGATACTGGCCTGACAATGCAATTTCTGATGGAGATTAGGCAGCTGCAGAGTCACTGTAACAAACATTAGCAAGCACTCTTGTAATGAGGACACATCTTAAAGAGGGAAAGTGAGGGTGAGGAATATGCTTTAAAGTGGGCATTATCAATATTTATATAATAACAATAGATCAAATGATTCATTGTGATGAGTGGAGATCAAGTGAGTGAATATTTACCTTACACTCATCAGGGGGCCAGAAACACAAATAATAATAATAATAATGCATTACATTTATATAGCGCTTTATCATAGATACTTAAAGCGCTTCAGGGGGGGCCTACTCTCTACCAATGTGTAGCACCCACCTGGGTGATGTACCTAAGTGATAAAGCCTAAGTGTATGGGTACACAGCTGGTTTCTGCTGCGTGGCCCAAAAAAAATTGGCATTACATGTTTAATACTTCATATCTATTTTTTATGTCTGCGTGTGATTGCATATTTATGTTTTATAAGCTGTTGCCTCGTTTAGGTGGACAGAAAAAAACATTGATTGCTTTAACATACCGATTTTCTGCATTGTGCTGGGATCAACACACCTCTTCTAGGACACCATCGGCACAATGTGAAACACAAATTCACAGCCTTTACCCAGTTTTGGATGAATTGTCTTGGTGTAGGATTTGGATGGATTTGAGTATGGGACACATATAGAAATGTGTTTTTTGTCTGAAAGTCAAAGATAAAAAAGTGAAATCCATACATTTTTGATTGAATGTGAAATACTTATATTCTATTTCCATACAATTCATGCACTTTGCCAGTGCCGCTGACGTAGTCTTTCCATTGCACAGCATACACAATCATACTTCCCCAACAGAAAGCAGTCAAACTTTCAAAAACTCTATTGCAGAGAAAATACTGTGCAGTTGATTGACTCCTCTTTCAGTATTTACTTTTCTTGTCGGAGTTCTGTGACTCCAGCTTAACTTTCTGACCCCCAACTAAAACCTCTATATCCCGGTCTTCGAAATCTTATATCCAACAAATTCTCTCATTTCTCCTCTCTTTCTTTCTCTCCCTCTTTCTCTCCCTCTCTCCAGATGGAAGTTGAAATGAATCTAAATTAATGAATATCATTACAGCCTCTTAAATAGCCGCGCTGTGTTACTAACCCTTCTCGGCTTTATCTCCCTCCGCACATGGGTCCCAGACAACCAAACCTTTCTGGGAGATACAGATAGAAAAGGCTAGCTACTGTTTTGTTTTTTTTCCCTCCAAACGGAGGGACATGCTCACCCTTTCTTTCAGCAGGGGAGCGAGGCATGCCATAATGAGTTTTGTGCTTAACGAGGGCAGTCTAATGCCTTCCGACATGTTTTTACTGCCGATATCAGTGTCCTACAGTCTGTTCACTTTTAGGCAACATGAGCCATCCAATGAATAACATTTTATATTGTTTTAAAAAATAAGCTTGATATTGTGTGTGTGTGTGTTTCTTTTTTCCCTACAGGGATAGTTAAATTATAAATTAAAGGTCCTTTAATTGAAGATTTAGTTGCCACTTGTTTTCCTGTAGTAGTGAGTATTGTGAGTGTGTGTTCTTCTTCTGATTCAAAAAAGCCATCCCTTTAAATAACTAAATTATAACAATTGGACTGTTAAAATTAGAGTCCTGAAAATCTTTCAGAAAGGTAAAAACTGACTCTACTGATTACATCTGTGTATTTAAGGATGGGGCAATTAATAATTAATTCAAATTGAAAGATTCAAGCAAAGTGCTTGAAATGTAAAACACAAACTTTGTATTTGTACACACTGTAGTAGATGACTCATGCTGACCTGAGCATCATCATTTATACATTTTAAAGCTATAACGCATAGTTTCTGTCTCCCCCATGTCCACTCAAGGAGGACATGGGGGATTAAAAACACATGATGGACTCTTCAGAAGAGGTAATTGTCTTCACTAGAGTTTCTGCGCGGGAAAGTCACCAGACACCACAATCTTCTGAACATAGTCATACTGAGAAATACAGAGAGAGTTGTGTGGAGCTGATAGTCTTAATTAGATTTGTAGCAACTCATTTGGCAATGGCTTGAACATAACAGATGTTCATTAATTTTTAAAAGTCACGTACTAAAGTTTTAAGCAATCTGGAGAAAGTCATTTATGCTTTTCTGAAACCTCTGATTGTTTCAAATTACAGCTTGTGAGGTTTTATCCGTTTATTCAAAAGCTTGCATTTGTTACCTGTGAGGTTAAGAACGGATTTCAAGATTCTCTCATTACTGTACTCATACTGAAAATGAGTAAGGTCTGGCCTCGAACTATACTGCAGACATATTACCCATATGAGCTGCGCAGCCTTTGATCCTGTAGCTGTGACCTTCCTGATGTTCCAAATTCTTTCAACAGAGTCCCGGCTTTTGCCTTTAGCGGCTTGATGCTTACAGGCCAACAAAATCAATATAGTTTCCTTATTTCATAGTTTCTTTTATTTTTCTATATTTCATCCTGTTATTTTACCACAATTGTACAACCCTCTTCTTCCATCCCCCTTTTATCCTGTGGTGTCCCTTTAATTTAAATGTTAAGCTGGATCTTATGTTGTGGACATGTATGCATGTATACTACTGTTTGTTTTTTCACCATTCCATTAATAGGGATGAATGATACAGGTATTTACGCACTAGTAAAACATGTAACAGTATGTAACAAATATATATCTTTTTACATATATAATGTGTAACAAAAGTCCTACGTTTATTAATAGCATCTGTTCAATGATATTGCAGTTAATGGTCACTGTGCAAAACAAATGCTAAGTTACACTGCATGTAGCAAACTATCTGTTTGATAACTATTCATTTGAATCAAGAATAAGTGAATTGTGAGTGTCTCTGTCTTTGTTTTAGCCTGTTATGGAGTGACAGCCTGTCAAAGGTGTTTCCCTGCATTTTGCCAAATGCATGTTTCAAATTGCTTCATAACAGGAGCAAATATGTGAAATGAATTAATAGAAATCTAAGAATTAAATTACTTTCAGAAGAATCTTTCCCATTCCACTGGACAGAGAATTAACAGCCAGTGTTGATGTCGTTCCCAGTGTTCTGAATTTCCTTACATGGTGTTAAACTAGTGACACAGATGTGTTGGAAAATTAGACTGTAAATCAGCACTCCATAATTCTTGTCACTCCGCTCTAATCTGCAACCCTGCTGTCTGGGTATAGGTGCAAGACTAAGAAACATCAGCATCAACATAGCTAGATTTGTATTAATACATATGTAGGACTTGCAATCACAAAACTTGCAATAATTGCAATATACTATACTACCATGACTGACATCAACATAGCAGAAGCTTAAATATAACAGTAGTTTAAACATTCCACATTCTCTAAATGCCGTATGTCTTATATCTTGAAGTATCAGGTTTAGTTGGAGTATATGGTCATTGAATGATATAAAAAGCAGGAACCTGTTGAACTTTAGATTTTTTCTTAGCTTTTTTCAAAAGTGCATGGATTATTAGCCTTGCGTATGTGTGTGTGTGTGTGTGTGTTCATGTGATTCTGGTTGTGGGTTTTTTCTTTCTTGCTCCTGATCAATGGCCCCTGTCTGTGCTTGAGCTGCTTTGTAATTACACCACTGTCTGCGACGTCTGAGTGTTTAAAAGATCAAACACCGTCTCCATCCTCTCACAGAGCAAAGATCTAAGAAGAGTCCGCTGTCGCTATAAAAGGTCACTTGCTGTGTTTTTGATGCCAGAAAATATATATTTCTTTTTTGTCCCTGTGTTTTTCTTTTTTCTACTCTACTGTACGTCTTACTTTCATGTAAGGGGAATGAGCCAGTAAAATGTCACTGGCATTCAGAAGTGATTATTGGGCAGGTGGAATAGGTCGATGAGGTTAGACAAACAAGCAACCAAAAAAGGAAAGAATGAAAAAGATAAAAAAAAAAATAGAGTAGTCTGTGAAAAAAATTGTTATATTCATTGTCTGGTAATGATCTCCTATTGGCAATACATTTTTCACTCTCATTTGTGTGTGTGTGTGTGTGTGTGTGTGTGTGTGAGTGTGTGTGTGTTAAAGAGTCTAAAAGTCCAAAAGCTGTTACCCAGGTGTTTACTGTGTGAAAGGTAAGTGTAACAGCATATGGATATTACATAACACAGGCTTTGACACAGGTGGAAGTGATTCCAGTGTATGGAAGATAATTACCATGATAAACTTGAACACACACACACACACACGCACGCACGCACGTACAAAGACAAAGACACACACACACGCACACACACACACACACACACACACACACACACACACACACACACACACTTAACCTCAATTTGGATCATGGCAGAGTTGAGGACAATAATGAACTTTAAAAAAATAAAGTGGGAAAATCCAATATGATTGAGATCAGTAATTTACTACTTCTGAACACTCAACAGAGCGTTCATCAAGATGGGTAGTTATTTACTGCTACATCAACATGTGAATGTGTACATCAGTTAAGCTGCAAGCCCTTCAAATCATTACAAATTACTGTTGATTTATTTAGCCTTGAGGAATAGTGACCTGTACACGAGGAGCCTCGTTATAGAAGCAAAGGGTACAAAAACCCTGGGAGGAACCTGTCTCAAGAACATCTCTAAGTCTGTTGCTGTCATTAATTTTTCATTTATTTTAGTAATGTTCAAAATCAATAAAGACAGTGTTTAAAAAAGAAAAACTGTACCCAAATAGAAAAGGTAAACAAAAGATGTAGAGTGAATAAAAGAAAATGTGGTTGCTATTGACAGTAGCTTGGCTATTCAAAAATTGTGGGTTTGTACAGGATGTTCTGTGTTGTTTCACCCAGGGGAATGGGTTTTATGTCCCATTTGAAAATAAAAGTGAACCGCAACGTTCTCTGTAACCAGAAGTGAAGTAACATAACAATTGCCAAACCACAATCTTTTTCTAAACTCAACAAAGTAGTTTTTGTGCCTAAACCTAACCAAACTACGATTGTTAACAACAGTTTCAAAACCCTGACCACTGCGTACGAGATACGAGGAAGGAAAACACATTTTTCGCATATTTCCTGCCACAGCGAGGGGTGCTAATTTATGAAATGCTCCTATGGGTTGTATTAGAGCGTAGGAATAAACCATCTATATCGTCGACTGGTTTGGAGGACTTACTGAAATGGATAGTATGTTACTCCACTGTATTTATATCATACAGGTAATAGGCTATAATCATATTTATGTACAGTAATTTAGTACTGCAGTGTCATTTTAACATAATTGCACCTGTTTATGTTTAACAAAAAGCCAACAATAGAGATTCCATGTTCAAAACATTGATAGAAATATACCTATTTTTTGTATCAATATATAGTATGACATTTTGGCTAGTTTTGATCTGATTTTGTAGCTGCTTAAACTTGGGCATATACCAGTGATGGTCACTTAAAATAAAAGGGCTGCGTTGTGTTGGTCAAGGTGCGAGCATTACTGTGGAAAAGCTGTTCACCTGCTATCAATCAACATTTTGTGGGGCTAAGATAATAAAGCACTTGATCAGTTCATCTGCTGGGAACATATGGATGAATGCGGTGTGCGTCCTTCATTACTTCAGGTACTTAAACAACTATCGTCACAAATCAATCTCCCAATCTACATTTGTTTTTTGGCAGCTGGCCTAGTTCATGTCAAATTGTGTATTTTTCAACTTTCCTTTATTCAGATTTACACACACGTCCCACCTTATCTATCTTGCATCCTGTTATTTTCTGCACTCCTTTTCTATTCTTTCTTCAGTCAATAATGAGTGAAGCAGAAATGTGGTTAGTGGCGTGAGGCTGAATGTAATCATATAACACCCACATATGACTCAGACTGTGAGGTTCACGCACGCACACACAAACACACACACACACACACGCACACACAGGCACTACTTGTATTTTCCAGGACACGCCTCTGATTTAGTTAAGTCCCAGAGGCAGTTAAGTTGCATTATATTGCCACCCAAACATCAATTCCTTTACTTGTGCATTTTGTTACTCCTTTGCTAAGTAACTGCACCTTAAATCAACCATCCTTCAGTCATATACACACACATACACATTGAAAAGAAATTGTAATAAATATATGCATGAACCTCCTCAGATATGCAACCTATTTAAATACACTCACAAACATAAATCTGTGCATTAATTCAAAGCACACTCTTGTGACTTTCTTT
>CM042430.1:24154436-24316936 GCA_023631565.1 Gymnocephalus cernua
GGGGCTCCTCAGCACAGCGGCAAAATCAATTTGACTGGTGCTGCTTCTGCTCTGAATGAGAGGCAAGGATGATGGAGCGAGAAAGGGAAGAAGGGAGAGGAGATGGAGAGCAGGTTGGCTGGACAAGGATGGAGCAGTGGAGTTAAATATGTGTGTGGCAGTAAAAAGAGAGAAAATGGATGGAGGGTAAAAATAGGAGAGAAGGAGGAGGTCAGAGTGGGGACAGCAACCAGAGAGAATGTAAAGTTAACCGATACACATGCAGCCACCTGATGTTTACTTGCGGATATGAATAGAGGGAAACTTTGAGATATACAGTCAATAAAACCAAAGAGAGAGGGAAAACATGCCCAACATGCTGCAATGTGTACCCATCAGGTGCAGGCAAATGCCGGAGGACTTAAAATGAAAGTTGCATTATTATCAAACTGGAATGAGCTACTACACAAAATATGTAGTACTCCATAGTATTCAGGCAATTCTGAGATCTGAACCACTTAATATAGTATCCTATTCAAAAATACCAACTGTAACTTAAAGATAATTTTTTGGGGCTTTTCCGCCTTTATTCAATAGGACAGTTAGGTGAGAAAGGGGAGACAGAGGGGGAAGACATGCAGGTAATCATCACAAGTCAGACTTGAACCCTGGACCTCTGTGCACCCGCTATACCTACAGAGCCAACCCGGCCACATAACAACTGTGACTTAAAAATGTCACTTGTACACTTTACATATAGCTGCTGACTGATGTAAATGCATGAACTTTCTGCTGATTAATGTAAAATTGAAATGCCCTGTAAGACCCGTGATTGTGCAATACAGTTTGTTTTACACCGTATCAATGGCAGTAAACAAACTCATTGTCTTTTCTGAGGGTAAGGAAACAATATAGCTGACCACCATTATGTGTTTTACCCTCGTTGTCTTAAACACAATAGATCTACTGGAGTAGCACTTGAGCTAATTAGCTGCACAGCTTATTAGCTAATTGCCAAGGGAGGGACAATGATGACCCTCATTTTGCTATTAACAGGTACCAGCGTGGCTGGCATCCAACCATTCTCCACCTACTGGCTTGGATTTGCTTGAATAGCATTGTGATTAATGTGACTTTTTACACTTTAGGTGGACTGCAAAACTAACAGTAATGCTTTTGTAGGCCTGGGATGGGTGTTGGTGTATGAACCCGTTCATAAGAAACTTAAAAGCCGAAACTATCAGAAACAGTCTATCAAAACAATTAAACAAGGTTGTATAATAAAAACCAGGCAAAAGTATACTAAAACAAAGAACTAAAATAATAAAAATCTAGTCAGCTCGTGCACAATATCTAAACGTACGTAAGCAAAACAAAACAGCAGTGGCACTCTCCGCTCTGCAGGTACACAAAGACCTGGTTAGTGGGTCATCGTTTAAAATATTGTAGGTGCACTGTACAGTGTACGGCACACTTACGTGGCTGTGGCGTCTCTGTTATTCCACTTTTAAACATTTTTATAACTTTAAAGCATTGAATCTTCAAAATATATGGTCATGCGATACAATATTTGAAAGCTTAGCCTCTCAGGATTCAATTAAGCCCACACACAAAGCATAAGATGATTTATAGCAGTTATACAACTGTTACAAAGTTAAAGAAAATTAATTAATTCAGAATTAGACTGCGCAGCTGGTGTGTGTGCATTCATACCTTGTTGAGTGTCCCTTTACCCACAGAGGTGATATAATCCCAAAAACTTTTCATAAATCCACAAAAGTCCAAGGAAATGGAATATCCAAGCTGTTTAATCCAAAACGAGCTGTTCGCCTCAAAATCTTGAAGTTTACGAGCCCTGAGTTACAAAAAAGCAACGCGATTCCACCGCTGGGCTGTTCAATCGCGTCTCTGTCGTCACTCCGGCTGTCTGACGGCCAATGACCGCATCCATGTTATTCTCTGACGCCTTCGGAATCAAAGAAGACCTCTCATAAGTCAATACGTATCCGGGAGCCGGAGATAGACAGGTTTGAAGGCCAACCACGGTTCTGAAGTGAAATGGGGTCACAAGGGTTGGATCGACATTTGCTTCAACCAGTTAAAATGCCATGCTATGAAACGCCCCTAGCCTTGTAGCCAATAAAAAGACAATTCCAATGACACCTTGAAAGCCATTGAAATTTTAACCCTGTGATTGCTGGCTCTGTGTTTCAGCACAAACAGTGACAGTGTTATAATGCAAAGCACTCCCTGACCAATTTATAATTACTTATTTCTATATATTTATGTATATAGTTATTTCAAATATGTGTGTGATTGATATGGGTGTGTTTTTGTATTTGAAGAAGTTTTGTATTTTACACTTTTCAAGAAAAACGCACAGACATATCTGTAAAAAAATCACATAAAATCAATCTTTGAGTCTTTTGGCTTCTGGATTTTTTTCTGTAGTAAGCAGAGACATGTTGCTAATGTCCTGGATTGTCTGTCACCTGTCAGATGTGTTCACAGCAGTGTATTTTAATCATATTACAGATGTATGACTTGGACAGAAATAAAACACTTCCATTCTAGCCTCTGTAGCTCTGTGTCAGTGAGGTCCTAGAATCACCCTGACACTTGTAACAACAACTTGAGTGTTTCCTTTCCAATGATATCAGGCACATCCCAGAGAGTCAAAGTATATTGGAACTGTACCACTTTTAATTTGGGTATGCCGTTTAGACCAAAAAGCATGAAATTTCAAGCGTTTCTTAAGAGGTTAAAATAACATTTAAGCAGTGCTCGAAGTGAGCCGGTACGCACCGGTACGCAGTACCGGCACTTCTACATTTTACTCTTAAGCGTACCTGCACTTTTTCTTGCGTACCGCTACTTCTCGCATGCAGCTGGTACTGGTACCACTGACAGAGAAAGCATCAGTGTCAGAGAGATGACCCTAACGTTACATAAACTACACTACCCAGAGGGCACTACATGTTTACATTTAAGATCTTGACGAATCACGTAAAAGCAAGCAGTCCGGCCACCCTATCAGAAGTTAGCTTCTCCACGGACGCTAGTTTGAAAACCTGTCAGCCGGACCGTAACAGATTTTTCACTGCTGAAAACCTAGAAACTAAAAAGTGTTGAGTTTGTAAGTCGTTATGTTAGACGCCTGGCTTCAGAAAGGTACTAAAAGAACGCGTGTGCCAGAGCCAGACACGTCAACAGAGGTCCAAGTCCAACCAGAAACATCAGGAGGTAGTACGATTCATGAGCTTCAAGCTAACGTTCAAGCTAACGTTGGCATTGATGTGAGCGGAACAGCTGGCGTTAATGAGGAGTCTGCCTCTACCAACCTTAACGTTACCTTAGTCAATGACACCGATGTCAACAATAACGTGAGTAACGAAACACACGGATGGCCTGACTGTTGGTCAAAGAACCAAATGATGTATTTTTGCTCCACGAACAGCTGGCTCGTTTTTAATGATAACAAACTGGGCTGCAAAACATGTAGCAGCATCCCGTCACTAGCTGCCCAGACAGAGAGGGGACTGAAGCTGTCTGGCATAAACCCTGTTCCCCCTGTCTCTGTCACACACACACACACACACACTGAGAGTGACTGTTTGTTTTGCATCTGTTTGAGCACCAAATTATTGTTAAAATGAATAGTTTTGATGAATGAATGAATTTTTTTTTCTTAACATGAATCCAACATATTAGCAAATATAAATCAGCTTATTTGTGGAAAAAATAAACAATATTGATACTAGCCTATATGTAAATTATTCGCTTAGGCCATCCATAGATAGTTAATAAGGATTCACTGTGCCACATGTATGTTTAAAATGAAAACATGATTTTTTTAATAGCTTATGCACTAAAGTTATGTAAACTTGTTTAAATAAATCCATACATTTATGTTGTTAATAAATGACAATAAATTGTTGTTGTACCAGCAATATCTCCAAGTTTTGTTTTTCACTATAGAAATCTCAAATGTCATAATGATCTGCCAATGCAAGAGAGTACCGGCACCTTTTTTTCCCCACTTCAAGCACTGCATTTAAGTCAACCAGAACTTACAAAATGTTTTACCTAAGCTGCGGCCAGTCATTAGGACATCGTAAACTCTCGGCCCGAGGGAACATTTACGCTGGACCTTATGCTGGAAGTTAATCCTAACAGATGCAGAAGCAGCACAGCACACAGAGACATCTGTCTGGGATACATTGTGGACTACATTTTACAAACTTAAATTACATAAAATAAACAAGTTAAGGCTACCAATCCAAGTGCATACCACATACCTCGCACCCGGAAAACACTGCAGAGCGGAAGAGAAAGATTTGCTACCAGTATTTATATCCGGGTGAACTGATCTGTGCACTCGCTGTATTGGCCGATTGTTTGGGCGGGACAGGGGCCAATTTAACCTGCCGGTTACAAAGAGGTAGACATATAAGGGGAGGGTGGTGCTTGGCTGCAGTACTATTAGATATATATAAGCAATTTATAAACTACTAAAGAGGACTTCTGGTTGTTTCTTATCAACAATATATCATCAACTAAAAAAATAATTCTTCAACCTAAAATGGTCGCCATAGCAGCAAAAGCTCTGTAACCATCCTGTTTTAGTTACCAAGTGTTTCTTACACAATCCACTGAAGGGAGTATCAGGGCAAAAGTAATAAATGGTACTATGTAAAAAGTCAATGTAAATAATAATTTATTTTGTGGAATATGTTTGTTGAAGTCTGTCAGCTAACCTGGACTTTTACAGGGACTATAGCTGCATCATACTAATTGTGTGTGTGTGTGTGTGTGTGTGTGTGTGTGTGTGTGTGTGTGTGTGTGTGTGTGTGTGTGTGTGTGTGTGTGTCAGTGTGTTTCCTCAGTCACCCTATCCTTATTGTATCATGAAGGTTGCTACCTCCTGCAACTCCTTATTTTCTCATTGCTGCTGACAGCCTCAGCCAAGAGGCTGCTATTTTTAAAAAGGAGTGGGTGACTGCGAGTTAATAAACGGGCAAGCACACGCACACACACACACACACACACACACACACACACACACACACACACACACACACACACACACACACACACACACACACACACACACACACACACACACGTCAGTTTTGCATTGCAACAACATACACGGTCATACCACCTTTGACATTTGTGTGCTCACACAGCTTTATGAAACAAAGAGCCACACACATTCCTGCACACTATCATGTATGTATCATGAACCCACACACATACACTCACAGCTATGGGAAACTGGATTTCAATTTCTCTGTATTAAGCTTGTCTCTTGGATATAATAACTGATTTATTTTTATTTAAAGCTGTCTATGAATAGTGCTACTATCTAAATCCAGCGTACAGCTAGAAATCATTCCGGATCTAATGTAGCGGAAGATGTTACCACATCTGTTCTTGCACATTAAGGGGTGGAGAGGCGGACACAAAGACAAGAGAGGAAAGGATGGAGTGGGAGAGTTTTAAGTGTGACTCCAACATCCCCACTCTTTCAATGTATCTTATTGTCTTTCTTTCCTCTACTTCCCCATATCATGTTGTTCCATGTGTCCCTACTCTCACAGTATCCCTGTTTTCATTTCTGTATTTATTCATAGTTCCCCCTCTCTGTTGGTTTGTTTGATATGATTGTCTCTCCTCTGGGAAAAATTGGCCTATGCAGTGACACAAACTTGTCCCATGTCAAGTTTCAGACTAAAGTTGTATTTCTTTCTTTATCATTTATCGTTGTATACCATTCTCCTCCTGATCTCCTCTATGTGACAGATACTGTAGCTATCGATTGTCTATTGGGATTGTGTTGTAGCCTAATTAGAGTCTCCCTCTGACATTAGTCTAACGTATGGCTATTGACCAGTAGGGTCAAAGACATTAGTTATGGTGTTGCTGAATGCCTCATTTATATCCCACCTCTAAATGCAGAGCAATTAGGCAGATTAAGGCAACAGAGTATTCACTAAAGCTAATGACTACCCCGGGGGTTGCGCAATGGAAGATCATAAAAGGGGATGTTTTTTTAACAAACAGTTTCCAAATGTTTTATTTAAAATAATATATTTGTAAAAAATAGCGATTATGAATGTAAAAGTTACATATACTGAACATATGAATCAGGAATTTAGAAATCGATTGTCGTCAAATTGCAAAACACTGCGTCAGCTCAACTGTCCTTCAACCATATTGTTACATCTCATTCAAGACGTGTTTTGCTGAGTGCAAGGCCTCTATGAGTAAAGGGTGAGTACCTTTTAATTCATGACAACAGAATGTATTAATGTTAAGAGCAATGATTGTAGGTTTGGTTTCAGAGGTGGAGGGGTTGCTCAATACTATTTCTTGAATTTCTGTTCTATTTCTATTCATACCGTTGGGCAAATGACACATTTTGAAGTTATGTCTACTGTGATTCTCCATTATATAAATCCATTATATATGTATATTATATAACAAAAAAATTATGTATTTCCATCCGTACTTCAGAAATTAACTGTCTTTTATGCCTTACATTTTAATGGTTTGTAATTCTAGCATCTGTTTAGAAGGATACTGACTGTGAATAAAATATGGATAGAATTATTTGTATTTATATTTTTCTTACCCCAAATCAGGTGGAGGGGGCAATATGACTTTTTTTTCAGCTTTTCTGTCAGGTTGCATATGACCCCAACAATCTCCACCATGTATAATGGAAATATGTAGTATTTTGTAGTATAATGGAAAGTATGTATTCTAACACTTACAGAATGGAATTACCTTTAACTAAAATCAAAAGACTGATGAAGTAAAATGGAACTTTACTTGTGAAACAAATTGACACACTCCTTAAAAACTCATGTGGCTCCTGTAAACATTCAGCTATTGATTTAAGTGCACTTTAGTCCTTAAGTAACACATTCTAAAACATATTACAGGACATTTATTTAAGACACATTAGTTTTTTTTTAACTTAGTTGTTGCTAAAATGACAAAACAGAAAGATTCAAATTGATATCTGATGTGTCCTGAAAGTTCAATATTGCTCCAAGACATTAGAAAATGATGGTATGAGTCAAACTGTAATTTAGACTCTGTGACATTGAGCCACAGTGTGTGGGTCATGTGTAATATGTTGTGTTTCTGTGCTCCGGCTCCATGTCTAGCTCTCCTCTCTCTCTCTCTCTTTGTTGGAGTGACATTGAAACAGGCTGCTTATCCCTTGATCACCGCCAGCTTCATTTGTCTCAATTAGCTACGACAGCTTTTGCTTTTCTCGTGTCCACTTTAATTAGCTGGTTACGCAGCATTGCACGTGCGTCAAAGACAGTGTGTGTATGCCAGTGTGTGAATGTGGGGTCGAAACAGGGAAGGAAAGAGAGCAGTTTTTGACATCCTCTTCTCCTCACTGACAAATATGATGTGCTCTCACTGATGCACACAAACACAAGGACAAGCACACACACTAGACATGTACTGTACATGCAAAGAAGTCTTCACATGTGTCAAGAGGTTGGCCACCTGGCTTTGTAACTTTCTTCTCACAAATAATGTGTCAGTTGATGTGTATGAGTAGAAGCATTAGTGGAGTGTCAGTTGAGAGAGGAGGGGTGTGTGTGTGTGTGTGTGTGTGTGTGTGTGTGGGGGGGGGGGGTGTTAACTCCTTCTCCAATGTCATTACCAGGTTGAGTCTAACGTCTAACCTACACACACTATTTGCTCTCTCCCTAACAGTATCATTCTACTTTCACACCTCGTGAAATGTGCTTTTATTTACTGGGTAAGATGCTCTTACAAAGGTGTCATTAAAGCGTGATTTCTTCTTTGCTGTGACCACCAAAATACATATTTTTACTTATCCTGTTTTTGTTTTACACATTTTTTTAAAGTGCATGTAAAAATAAACAAAAATAAGTAGGCTGCTGTTGATAGTACTAGACTTACAATTTCAGAATCTTGTAGCTAATTTGCATGAGACGTCTTCAAAACAGGTGCTGACCTTTACTTTGATAGCACCCACTCTTTAATGAGGAAAGATACTGAGGACACATTACAGCTCTCACTTGGTGTCTCCATCACTTGCTTTCTTTTTTTTTCTCTCTCTTTCAGATCACATATCCGATATTTTTTAATCACACCAGAACTTCAATATTTAAATATCGACGGCCCCATTTTGTGAGCCAGTGACATTGATTACACTCATCATTAGCATGTGTTGTTTTAATTATTCGCAATCAATCATAAGATTAGGCATAATTTTCAATAATTTTCATCATGTTATTTCAATTCACATATGAATTTCAATCCACATTTCACACTGACTATAGTAAATACATTTATTGACCCTCTGATGGTATCTAAAAAGAGCTACAAGACATACAGCAGACATTGCTGCATACAGTATTTTCAAATACATAATGGTAAACAAATGTAGCGAAGCGAGAACCTCTTCAATCTTTTCTCGTGTCTGCAATTTGCATTTATTATTTACATTGTGATAGTTTTGTTTGCATTGAGAATTCCTATGAGGCTTGAAATACAGGTGAGGAGACATCAGCTGGTCCCTTGCTGCCTGTGGCTGCAGTGGAAAGACAAAGATCAAAGCAGTAAGGCTAGACATACCTCAAGGGAACTGAGGCGAGGGGTTTTCCATAAGCAACAGGAGTTCACCAGTGTTCCTGCAGGCTTTGAGCCAAAGTGATCGATCTCGGTACTGAGACCGTACACAATACTAGTTCAGGACTAGGGATTGACCGATTTATCAGCCGGCCGATATATCGGGCCGATATTTGCGTTTTTTATGTGTATTTGCATCGGCCGATACGCGGCTGCTGCGTTCGCCGATTTTCCCGACATTATTTACAGTCAGGCATCCACAAAGGCAGCTCTGTGTTGTTGCTAGAGACGCTTCCCATGCACTGCCCCTCCCCCACTAGCAGAGTGCTGGAACTCGAGACAACGGTCAGTTTAAAACTTTCAAAGTATCTTTTAACTGTTTGACTTAGCTGAAATATTGCCATACACTTAGCTGTTACGAACACTGGTCATAGGATTAAGTAATGCCGACGTGTTTCCGTGGAGTTTTATTCAGCGATCACCTGGCTGACACACACCACAGCGTCCGAGAGACACACACACAGACAGTTAAAGAGCACACACTCCAGACTGTCTCTCTCCCTACTCCCTACTAATATGAGAGTGCTGCACCACCTGAAGGAGAGCTTTTAAAACTTTGAGATGTTTTCTACATGGTTGAATATTTATACCTTTTAACATTGATGCAGTTTAGAACAGAAACTTGTACAATTTGTTGCTTAATGTGCATATGATTATTTTCCTCTGCTGATTTATGTTCTGTGGTTGACAAATCTGGCAGCTTATTTTACATTTTTGTTTAGACCTACTAGTGTGTTGTCTTTGCATATTAGCCTTAGACATGCTCATTTTATTTTATGTAGAAAATTGAGGGAGCAAAAGCAGTATCGGCTCCAAATATCGGCTCAAGAAAATTGGCAGCCCGTATCGGACATCGGCTAGGGCTGATGTAAAAAAATCGGTATCGGCATCGGCACTAAAAAATCCGTATCGGTCGATCCCTATTCAGGACTCAAGGTTATATTCTGTTCCTATAGTCTGGAGTCATGGTTAAGGACCGAGAGAGATATGTGCATGCTGAAGCGTCATTCTTTCATTCACATACTTGGAGCAGCTCTCAGGCTCATTCTGACACAGCAACTCTCTCTCTCTCTCTCTCTCTCTCTCTCTCTCTCTCCAAACTCTGCTTTTTATTCTTTCTTTCTCTTTTTCTCCTGTTTTCCTCCTCTCACTAGTCATGGGGGGGCACTGTTCCCTTTTGTTATGTTGGCCCTCCTCCTTGATTCGCTCCCTAGATGTTACCATGGAAACTACAAGACACTACATCACCTCAAGTAGAAGTTTCTCAGAGTACTTGTCTGTGAATGTGTGCGCGCAACTTTGAGTATGTGTGTGTGTGTGGGTGCAGCTCTATGTCGAAACGCTGATGCTGGATTTCAGTTTTACTGACACTGAACTACGTAAATAGTGGGATGTCCCCACCTAAAACTGGCACACACACACACACACACACACACATACAAGTGCGTGGCACTATCTTTGTGGGGACCCGTCATTGACATAATGCATTCCCTAGCCCCTTACCCTTACCTTCACAACTAAATGCCTAACCTTAACCCTCACCCTAACCATAACCAAATTCTAACCCTAATCCTAAAACCAAGTCTTAGCTCTCAAACAGCCCTTTAAACTTGTGGGGTCCAGCATTTTGGCCCCACAATGCTGTCGGGACCCCACAAGTATACTGGACTCCTGGTTTTTGGACCCCACAAATGTACACACACACACACACACACACACACACACACACACACACACACACACACACACACACACACACACACTCTCAGACAGTAACAGTTATTAGTGCCAAGACAAGTAACGAGTAACAGTGAAGAAGCAGTGGGGTAGAGATTATGAAGTGTAAGGGGGGTAATAGTGACAAAGAAGGAGACAGGACTATACTAGATCTGGAAACAGTTACCATGGTAACAGAGGAGATGATTTTCTGAAAAGATGGCTCTTGTGTCATTATCCTATGTCAGAGCCTATAAGCATAGCTACTTCATACACACTTGTTATCGCACAAGCTGCTACAAAAATGCACACTAACACATACACCATCCAGACAAACTAGTTTACTCCTTAAATGGAAATATTGCAAGTAACTGTCAGTATGATAAAGTAAAAAGAGACTAGGAAAAAGATTGTGAAGAAAAAAACCTAAAGAAACTAGATCATAGAAGAAACATCTCATTTTATTTAAGAAGACGGACTCTAACAGAGACAACTGTACAAAAGCCCAGAGTACACAAAGAAATACATGTGCGTGTGTGTGTGTGTGATCTTGTTTTATTTCAACTTGATTTTGTGAGTTCTAAATGTCACTAAAGACAATTTCTATTTAAAAAAAGTTACTTCTCCTTAGATCTGGTTTATATAAACTATTGCTGTATGCATGTAAGTGCATGTGTGTGTATGACTGCAAGGACAGTGTTGTGACTGTGCAGATCTCAGTTCAGATCAGCAAGGCACTGCTCCTTCTTCAGTACAATGGAGCGTGGGATTAAATGCGGACCCAGGATCAGCTGTTATGACTCATGCTGTGCTTTTGGCTCTCTCTGCACTGTGCTGGGTCAATGAGACGGAGTAGGTGATGATTATGAGGGAGAGAGACACACACACAAACACTTCTACTGAAACCACAGTGCCTCTTCATTACTTGTTCTATCTCTCTGAACAACCAAGACTAGTGGACCCATATACATAATGACATGAATATAACATCTGTGACGTCACTCATAGCTTTGTGTAAAGAGATGCTTCAAGTATGCAGTTGGGATTATTGCTCACTGCCCTCCTCGCAGTTGTTAAAAGCCAGAATATCTGAATTTGGCCAGTGTGGTGGAGCCTGAGGGGAGCTGGGGTTGGTCAAGTGAGCAGCATCTACAGCTGCAGAGTGTGATAGCTTGAATAAATAAATGCAAACATGTACTTTAAGGTTTAATATCTTCTGCAACCCTTTACAAAATCACCAACATGGCATTCTTTACACAGTATATCAGCTACTAAGAGACCATCTAGAGGAAATAGAAATTGACTTTGTATCTCTTAAAATGTAGGGGTTTCCCTTTCACTTCATACAGAAAAATATTTTCAGAGCCAGTATTATATGGCCATTGGAAGAACTGCATAGTAAAGCACCTATCCAATGGCAGACATGTTCAGTTTGCTGCTAGGGGAACTATTATATAGCACTTATTTTGTGTTTGTATTACTGTATACTGCCCATGGCTGCTGCACCTGTATTCACCCTCTGTATGAAACGTCTGCTGGACTGCCTGCCTCTTTAAGCCCCCCTCCCAAAAAAGCTCAGTCTGCTCTGATTGGCCAGCATGTTTCCTGGGATCTCCACTGCGCTTCAGTTTTGTTTCACTAGTAGCAGCCATAGACAGTATATAAAATGGACCAACATATCCCGTTGCTCTGGACGGAGACGAGTGAAGTCTATTAGAAACACTTTTCCGGTGAGGGCTGAGCGTTACTGCGCAGCTGCAAACTGAGCTTGCCGCCATAGATGTGACGTGAGCAACGTGTCTGAACGTTGTAAGTCTTCTGGTAGCTGTGCCAAGAGAAATCTCAATCATTCCCAATCTTGCAGAGACGGAGAGCGAAGGTATATGTAAGGAGATAACATAGGCACAGGCTAATTATTGCTAACTAAAATGCTAGTTAACATTAGTAATTAAACTAAACAGCTAATGTATGTCGAAACTGCCTGCGAGCTTCTCCTGTACTGTACAGTAATTCCTCTACTATGCGACAGTAAGTCGAGTGGTTATGACACAATGTAAGGTAATGGAGCCTTTTATATATTGTCGTGTTTCTTTAGAAATAAACAATGGTCAAATGAAGTCTTTAAACGCTTCAGATGTAAAGTTATTGGCTGTCAAAGTGACGCCAAAATGAATGGCAGTCAATGGGATGCTAACAGGGGGTGATGGCTTATTAGCATCAAAATGGCGCCATAGGAGGCTTCACTCTGAGGAGGCAGGCTTGCCCCCTTGGTAGCAGCTGGAGCTACAGCAACGGGGTATATGCAGTGTACCGTGAAAAATCACAAATAAAGGGTTACAAACCAAATACTACACAACCGGACATGTCCCAGCAGTAATGTGACCCCAAAATTGGGGAGAAATTACCTGCATTGGCCACCAAGATGACTGCTATCTGGCGTTAGCATGCAGCTACTTAATGGTTAGCAGTATGCTAACGCTAGATTGTAGTGGAACGAAGCAGCACTTTCTACCGTCAAAAAGCAGATAAAGGCTTCTGAACCAAATAGTAGCCAATCGGACATGTCAGCAGTAATGCAACCCGAAATTGGGGAGAATTTAACAAAATTTGCAGCACAGATGACATACTGTATTTTACTGCCGTTAGCAAGTAGCTACATGTGACAATGTTTGAACGTTTTAGCTCACAGGGATTTGTCTAAAATACCTTTACCTCATTATTTTAGCCACGTTTAACATGAAAATCCACCATTATAACATTGTAGATATGACAGAAAATACGGAAAAGCATAATATGTCCTTTAACACCCAGGTCTCTTTTACTTTACATGAAAAATATATAGTATGTGAGATACTGTAAAACAATTGGGTGGGTGGCTGTGGCTCAGGAGGTAGAGAGGGTTGCATACTAATCACAGGTTTGGTAGTTTGATCACCAGCTCCTCCGGTCCACATGTTATAGTGCCTATGTGTGTGAGAGAATCCAAAGCAACTGACAATAAGTGCATTCAACCTTGTGGAAATACAACCCCAAAAAGTGCAAAAATCAAGGAAGGAAATCAACTTCATCAAATGCTGATCTTATTCAAGTGCTGAATTTAGATACAATAGGAGATATAGAAAGATGGTTTTGTATTTTATGGGCCAAGGTGCAGTCTGAACAGATACATTTTCAGTCTGCAATTAAAGATGTGTAAAGTTTCTGCTGTCCTGATGTCAATGTGGAGTTTGTTCCACCCTATGGTGTCCCGTTCTACTAAGTCAAGACAGTTTGCTCGCATGAGCCATTCACAGCACGATAGGCAAGTACCAGTAACTTTAATCAAATTCGAGCAGCTGCCTGGGAGCCAGTGCAGGGTGTGGAGGAGCGGGGTAGTGTGGGAGAACTCGGGTAGGTTGAAGACCAACTGGGCTGCTGCATTGTGAATGAGCTGCAGAGAGCGGATGCACATGCAGGCACACCAGCCTGGAGCAAGTTGCAGTAGTGTGATGAGACGATACGATATACAGTAGCTAGCTTAGGTGCAACATCTGACAAGACCGACTGAGCACATCTGCAAGCCGAACACTTCATGCTGTGTGTGTTTGTGTTATACTGTAACTAGTGTGCACTAGGGCCCGTCATAATAACCTCCACTGGGTCCCGTCGTAACTTATGCAGCTGATTGGTAATTAAAGGTGTAAACTAAGCAATGCATGCACACATAAAGAAGAAACAAAACCTCTTTGCACATGCAGAGCAAAACTGTTTTATTCAACTTAGCTTAGTGTTAAGTGAAGCTATGGGAACTTAAACTTTCAGCATTCTCAGAGGATTCAAGATGTCACTGACTGTAATAAAAGCCACAGGTCTAATGAACAGACAGTGCTTCAGATATAGTGTGTAGAAAACACTAGTTATCCAGGTTTAAAGGGACAAGTTTAATGAGTAACACTGTTTATAATGAACCGTCTGTTCAAAATCATGGCATGCCAGCAGCAGCGGCAACAGCAGGATGTATGGTGGAAACACAATCACAGTATTTCCTCGACAAAGCCTTTTTGATTGAGTGGACTTTGTTGCCAGAGGGGAGCCTTGGAAGTGGGTTAGTTAGGTGAACAGCAACGCCTCCAGAGATTCTTCAAGTGGCTTTGAGCATAAGAAATCAGCCAGGCAGTAATTGTTCCTTGCATTGGTGTAGGCAGTTAAGTAACAGCAGCAGCATGATTTCAATGCAAGCACAGATGCGATGAACGCAGCACCATCAGTTAAACGATGAATCAGACAATCTTGAGTTAACAGAGAGTATGCTGCTGTTGATAAAAGCCAATTAACCCAACGTAGAAATATCCTATAGGCTGAAAATCACAATGTGCAATGAGGGATAACTCCAAACTCCAGACCTCCAAATAAAGTCTTGGCTAATTTGGCTTGTTTAAAACCTCTTCGTTGACCACTTGTGATTCTAGCCAGTTGGGCCTACTTTTTTTATGTGTCGCTGTGTTCAGAGGTCTTTGCAAAATAAAGTATTATTTCCTCGTAAATCCAAGAGAAGTACTAGTAATAATACATTACAAACAACATCTATAGTAATCATTTACTATTCACTTTGTTGTCGCTAATGAATGCTGTAACTGCATGTGCAAAATGTATTATATGACTTAGGATGAGATAAAAGGATGCCTTCGAATACTTAATAAAGTGGTTTTGGGATTCAGATGATAACACAACTTACAGCTGGTATGTTTGTAAAGTAACAATATTGCTAACACTTAACACTGCTTTAAAAATAATAATAATAACAGTATGGTTACTTTTATGCGTTACTCTTGGGGTACATCTGAGGAAGGATTCGGTCTGGAACATGTTAGCAGTCATCAAAAGATAGCTGACTTATGAACACAAAAATGTTTATGATGTCTAATATTCCTTGCTGATCCATTCAAACGCCAACATAGAACCACAAGCAGGCATTTGGATACACACTCAAAAACATCCTCCCCACACAGACATTAATGCAAGTCTACACACAAATTTAAACTCAAAATAGGATGCCATTATAAATGTAGTCTCACTTTGCCAGACCTTCATGTGCAGCGCTGCGGATGAGGGTCTGGCTAGTCCACACAGTATTCCGAGATGGGAGAAAAACGTGCTCTGGTTTATTGGCATTTCTTTAAACCAATCACAATCCGTCATAGGCGGCGCTAAGCACCAGACAAAGCCACGGTGCTGCTGCAAAATAGCCTCAGGAAGGAACTTGTTTTGGTGGAACATGTACACATTCCACAGGTAGTTTTAGTCATGCAACAGAAAACTCAGATTGGACAGATAGTCCAGCTAGCTGTCTCGATTTAGCCTGCAGAGATCTGAGGAGCAGTTAACCATAGTCCTCATAAATCCACCGGAGTTTACAATTCCAACACAAAGAAAGCGCAAGGTAATGGACATCTGGCCATGAATTTCCGATGGCAACGGAGCAATCCTGGACGTGGAACGTCGTGGTTATAGACTATTGTAAATGTAAACAACATTACCTTTATGCATACTTTCTTTTCAACAAACACTATTTAGACTCAGAGCAACTTTTTGGATTAATGCTGATTGACTTGAATAAGGCAATTGAAACATAATGTGTTAGTTTAGCGCAATATCTTCGTTCTATTTTAATGTTATGTAAGTCATAAACCTCTGGAAATAAGTGAGCATATGCTCTTGTTTCTTTTTCCTCCAACAAAGAAGAAGATTAATGCATCAGATGTGTGTATGTGTGTGTGTGTGTGTGTGTGTGTGTGTGTGTGTGTGTGTGTGTGTGTGTGTGTGTGTGTGTGTGTGTGTGTGTGTGTGTGTGTGTGTGTGTATGAATGCACTCACGTCTGTGTGCCTGCATGTGTATTTGGGCACTTCTGTGTGTACATTTGTGAGGATACGTATTTGTGTATGCCTCTCTGCACCGTAAGCATTTCCATTACTTGTAGAGTAAGCTTTTTGTCTGTTTATAGAAACTTAAGCTTTTATAAAAGGTAAAGCTTTCCGGGCTGCCCTTCTCCATGTGTGTTGGAAACCTAACAGGAACCTCGTCCTGCACTCTGACATTCTGAAAAGAGGAATGTTTATGCAGAAAACTTTCTTAAGTGTTTTGAAAAGTTTAGCAGGGAACATTGTGTCTAATTTGAAGAAAATGTGTATATGTGTATTTATGTGTGTTTGTGCATTCATGTCTTTATCTGTTTGTGGCTGAGAGCTTGAAGGCATATCCTGCTGCTGGTAAATTACCCAAAGCAACGTGCTGTGTGGAGGAAACAGTGGGAGGGAGAGGAGAAGAGGTGAAGTGGGAGATCAAGAGAGGAGGAGAGAAAGGGAAAGACAGAGGAGTGATCATTTGGAACCCCAGGTCTTATCAAACATTGTTAAGGCACCCTACTGCCTCTCATTTACAACCTTATTTTTTCTTCTTCTCTGAAGCATACTCACATACAGGCACATGCAACACAAATACACTGAGAAAAACACATTAGGAGACAGGAGCATGGGAATATAAAATGCATTAGCAACACTGGGGGACATATAAATGAAAATAATAATAATATAAAAACTATCTTCATTCTACTCATTATACATTACATTGTTTAGTAGGTATTTAAAATGATGTGATGTACAAGCAGGCTAACCTACAGAGTTGGACACACACACACACACACACACACACACACACACACACACACACACACACACACACACACACACACACACACACACACACACACACACACACACACACACACACATGCAGTCCCCAAATGCCTACACGCACACCCTCACCCCATATGGATAGTAATATGAACAGGTATTGGGGAGTTGGGGAAAGGGCTGCTATTAATCCAACAAGGAGGAAACAGGTGACTTTCCCAGAGTGCATTGTAGCATATCGCATCACTGCTATTGCTCCCTTGTGAGTTAATACTCTACTGTGTCACAAATAAGCAAGCTCTGGAGTGTGTGTGTGTGTGTGTGTGTGTGTGTGTGTGTGTGTGTGTGTGTGTGTGTGTGTGTGTGTGTGTGTGTGTGTGTGTGTGTGTGTGTGTGTGTGCGTGTGTGTGTGTGTGTGTGCGTGTGTGTATGTGTGCGTGTGTGTATGAGTGATAACTTATACTGGACAAAACAAACTAGCACTCTCTGGGGATAATAAAAGTATCAATATTATTCTGCAATTCTTTACATTTTTATAGTTTCTGGAGCCTCTTGTGTTTTGTGTCTTTCTCCCTGTGTTACTTTCTGTGGTTCAACATTTTTTATAAACCAGCTTGTATAGTCAAAGAAACATTACAGAGAACAGAGTGTAAGATAGGGAAAGTGAGACACGGCACGGAGTGAAACAGAGAAATGCATGAAATAGCACAGGGATCATGACAAAATGAGGATTATGGGGACCGGAACATTTTGTTAATCTGACATTTCTACAAAGAGCAAATTACAGATTGCGTTGGTTTGGTGTTGTGCTCAAAGACACGGTCTATCACATCTGGTAGTTGATGGAAAAAATGTAGGCATCTTGACAAGTGACTTCCTCTTCAAGTAATGTCATCAAACCACTGGGTCACAACAGGCTACTCTGCTAAGTAATCAGAACTACAAGGATAATCCCTCTAACCCTCACACAGAGAACAATAAATGTGTTTGACAGAAAAAAACGCATAAGAATTGAAGGCAACCAGAAAAAAGTAAATCAAATACACTGGATAGCACTGACATATTGATTTTCGGGATGAGGAGGAAAAGATGAGTGGAGGCAGAAGAATAAATGTCCAGCCTACCTACCTCTGCCTGTCTATCGCTCTCTTTGTACTGTGCAATGCACAATGCACAATACTTTGCAATGTGTTTGCATATAACTAATCAAATATTTCACTTTTTAACAGCATATGCATAGAGCTGTAACTGTCAACCACATTTTCTAACTCCTCCAGGGGGATTGCAGATGCCTGTACAGAGGGGCATCCTAAGGTTATCTGATCAGATGCCTAAAATCCAAAAACTGGCTCCTGGCAGCAGTTCTAAGTAAAGCTTCTACTGTGTACCTTAGCTCAGACGAAATCCAGCAAAGAAGAGTTATTTTGGCTGTTTGTATCCGCAATCTCAGTATTTTCTTCAATACTAAAAGCTCAATACCATATGTGGGGGTTGGAGCATGAATCCATTGGTAAATCCAGAGCTTCACCTTTAAGACACACACAGACACAGACACACACACACACACACACAGACACACGACTGGAGTCATCATCAAGAGTAACAGATGCATATTAAGAATGGTTTGTAGGCTGGCCAACTTGCAGCAAGTATAATAAGTAGCATAACCAATGGCATCATTAAATGAATCAATGTATTTCTCTGTCAAGTCATAGACATGAAGGTGAGGTGTTGATTTTCCGCCAAAAGGGAGAAAATAATAAATCAAAAACAGCACAATTTTCACACACAATTTTCGCACATCATTAATTGCAAAACATTTGTATGCTAGGAAATGAGAAATAAGGAAAGCTTTCATGTTGGCCAGTTCAGAGGGAATAAGGAGTTTGGGTGTGGGAAAAAAACTGCTTAATAGACTGCTGATGTGCTGAATGATAGATCTGTTGAATGCCCAAAAAAAAACTCTATGGTGTAAATTGCTCCAAGTTTCTTGAAGTTGCTCGAATCTCTCCAATCACCTTTTCAAACTCCAATTTTCATTTCCGCCTGTCTTTTTATTTTTTTTAAATTGCTTTCTACTAACCCTCCCCCCCCTGCCCCACCCCCCCAAGCCCCATCCACCCCCAGTCTTACTTCACCTCTTTACTTTTCTCCTATTACCCATCCTAATGATAGCCAGTCTTCAAAGAGAGAGGCACTGATGGCATCGAGCGCCTATCGTTATATTTAGATCTAATTAAAGATCATTATAATCTATCAGCACAATGGAGACCAGGCTGTAATTGAGTCAGGGAAAGGGCCATGGGAGATAGGGAGGGAGGGAGGGAGGAAGAAAGAGAAAAAGAGATTGCATTAAGAGGAAATACAGGAGTTGGAGAACTTGAATGTGTCATTGAGAACCTCAAACACCCCCCACTACCTCATATTGTTCCATAACTACCCCCTTGAATTCCCCATTATCTAAATGTGATTACAACACATTACAATGACTGCAACCCTTGTACAGGCACAATTGCAAAAAGGAAAAGGAGGAGTGAGGATAAAGTATTGAATAATGAGGTGTGTGTGAGAATGTGCTCGTCAGTGTTATTAGCATGAGGGAGGGCGATTATTTATATGGTATTAAAATGTAATTGGATTAGCCTGGTTAAAGTAGTCTATTTGAAACACATAAAAGCAAACAGTCAGGCGTATAATATAGTAGAAAACTACAACAGCAAGCCAGAATTTAATCAGCAAAATAGCATCTCTGTAATATTTTTTTTCCTGTTGAAAAGAAGAGCTAAGGAATGTTTCCAAAACCCCTTCACCACCGTCATAGTTCCTCAGTTGATTTTTCACAGTATTGCCCTAAGCTGCCTGTGAAGTGACAGAGAAATAAAGAAGCAGTGCCATTTGCCAAACTCTTTTCTGTATCAGTTGTAGTACTGCGGTTGGCAAGGAATTGCTTTAAAAGCAATAGGAATGGGTAAAACTTCCATTGGCCATGTTTCATATTACTCTTTCTTATCAGCATTGGCTCTTGCCAGTAGCTTCATGGAGCTTATCACAGCCGTGACCAACTCCTTTTCCCTTTGAATACCAAACTGAAAGTATTATTACTTTATTTAAAACTTTGGGCCACACAGAGCATTGCCCAAATGGCCTTTTGATTGGAAATCAAAGAACTTAATAAATTTAGTAAACCTGTGGCAATCCCAATTTGGCATTTGACGAGAGAGCAGGTTATTACCTTGTTCTGAAAAATAGACGGAATATTATAATGTTGATCCCTGTGGCACTGTCCATGGCGCTGATAGTGGAAGCTAGGTAGATTTTTTATTTAAATGTGCGCACACACATGCACACAAACACACAAAAATGGGCATTTTGCATTAAAATGAAATGGCGGATGAAGTGGTTATTATTGTTTTTTTATTACATCCTCTAAAATCAAGAACATTTTTTATCAAATGTGCTTAAAAGTGGAGCAGCCTCATTCTTCCATTTCCTCCCTGTCTCTATCATTCACAGAACATGCCCCAAAACAAACACACAAACACACACACACACACACACACACACACACACACACACACACACACACACACACACACACACACACACACACACAAGACGCTTAAAGAGAAATCATGATGACTCTGTGAACACTCTCTCTGTTTGCCGACGTCTAACAAATCCTCTTTTATTTAACAAAATCTAATGGCTGCAACTTAATGTTGCATGCCCCTTCCTTGTTCTCCTATTACCAGTGAATTATACAAATGTGTGTTAGTCCTTCATGCTAATAACGTGAGTGCACGTTTGTGTACATGTTGTGCCAGTTTCTGAACTTGTGCTGCAGCTAGATGCTTTGCTGGGTTTAATTATGCAGAAGAGGCTTCTTATTTTGCACTTGTGGAACAGATTTCCACTTTCTTTAAGGTCAATTATGGCTGTAGTCTTTTCACTCACATGACTGGCGTGCTCTCTCATTTCCCTTCCTTTTGCTTTCAGTGTTTGCAGCTGTTACTAGGTATTTGTGTTCATGCATTTGTCTTATCTGCATATTCTGTATAGGTATGAGCAAGCTTGACTCTCCCTCTATGTGTGTGTGTGTGTGTGTGTGTGTGTGTGTGTGTGTGTGTGTGTGTGTGTGTGTGTGTGTGTTGCTCTTGTTGTTGCTGCTGTTATCATCACCCCGAGGCTGAGTGAATAAAATAAGGCCAAGAGAACGAGAGGATAAGAAGAAGAGGTTACAACACTGAAATATAGTCAGACCATACCGATCCACACATCTGCACCGGTGTGCTATTTCTGCCTTATCAGTCGGCATTTACAAACAGCTTTCAATGTTTCAGAAGCACACTGTCAGAAGTGCCTGTGCTGAGAGTTAGAGAGAAAGGCAGTTATTTAGCAACATGGTTAGAACAATTCATGGTGGAGGCTGAGAGAGGTTGGAGGTCACACTCTTGGCTATTAGCTGTAAAGGCAAGCAGCGGAGCAGATAAAGCACAGAATAGTAAAAACTCAAGATTGCACTTCATAACTTGTGGATAACCGTGATTTGCTTCCAAACTACTTGTGATGTCACAAAAACCTGTATGTACAAATCTTAAACTCAGATTTGAGGTGACCACAGATAAACTTTCCCCCTTCAGCAGCTGAATGTGAAAACAGCTTTCTGGTGTAAAACTCTGAGCATACATCATTCTGCACAGTGAAGGCCAAACATCCAAGTGAGGTAACTGAGTGGAGGGGGACATTACATTTTACAGTCCCTCCAGAAAAACGCAGAGTTTTTTTGTGATTGTTGCGGGCAACAATCCTTGATTATGCGGCACGTTTTCTTACAAAATGTGATAGAATATGCGTGATATTTATGCAATTTTATGCGATGAAATTGCGGGAACTTGCAAAAATTGCGGGAACTTGCAAAATTTGCGGGAACTTGCAAAATTTGCGGGAACTTGCAAAAATTGCGGTTTGGTGTAAAAGAGAAAAAAAAGTGATTCCCCCAACACCGTGTTCTCACTAGGCGAAATTACATCACTGCTCTTGTGTGAAGTCAACGCAGCATTTTTCAACTTTCTGCTGAGATATATGTGACGTTTTTGCAATGAAAATGCGGGAATTATGAAATCATGCAAGCCCCGCATATTTTGAGTGGAAATTGGCAATTTATGCGGCGAAAGTGAGCCGTATTTAAAAATATGCGCCCCCCGCATAAATATGCGGACTTTGGCTGATTATGCATTGAATTCTGTGACTGCATAATCACGTTTTTCTGGAGGGACTGATTTTAAGTACACAGGCTTGTACAAATTACCTTTAGCCAAAGAGCTATGGTGTAAGAAAGCTTTCAAAAAGATGTATGCACAACTTTAAGAATTCATATTCGTATTAAAAAGATCTATGCACAACTTTAAGAATTCGTATTTGTATTTTAAACATTTGTGCGTAAATTAACTCAGGCATGCACAATTACGTTTTCATACACGTGAGTCAATAAAATTACATTTGTATTTTTATGTGAGTGTGACTCTAGAAGCTATGACTGTAAACATTCATGAGTACAACTCTGATTTCTACGACTACGAATTCTTCACTATGAATACAAATTCAAGTTTGTGGGTACGAGTAAAGAACAGTTGAAATGACGTCACTGTCGTCACAGGGCAGGAAATCGAACCTAGATTTCATCCAACGCGCATGCGTCAAAGGTGAAAGATGGCTAACAACAGACCTGAGGCTGGCTCAGCATCACAGGTAAAGTAAATAACGTGTTTATTCAACATTTTTTATACGATTTTACTATTTTGATAGCACTTTATAATGATATACATTTCTGCAACTCATAGACGTTATTGCTTTAGCTTGCAACCTAACGATATTTACTCGCTGTTAACTTTAGCTAGTGCTAGACGACGTTAGCATTGACGAAGTGCTCCCCCACTAACACAAAACGTTTAGGGAACATTAGAGAACGTTAGTTTTTGGTTCTCTAAAGGTTAGTTCAAACCAAACCAAAAACTAACGTTGAGGGAACGTTCCCTCAGGGTTATAACGTTCCCTCAACCTTAAGGGGACCAACCAACTGAAACGTTCTCGTATATGTTTTACAGCAACTTTTCCTGACAAGCCTTGGAGGTTCAACCAGAGGTGCTGCCCTCCGTCGCATGCTACGGCGAGTGGCAACCAATGACGTTCTAAAACAGTGTAGCCTGCGGGGCAGAAAGGCAAAGAAGGCCTTCCAGGACCTGACAATCTGCAGGGTTATAACAGGCAGGTGTTATTTTATTGTTCACATCAGTATTATGCTTAACTTGGCTGATAAGAGGTTTTAATTTGTCTTCATTTTGACTTCTACTCTAGCGGCCTCCCAGAAAAACTTCCCCACGCTGACTGCAGCAGACACGGAGGACTTGATTGGGCAAGCGCTGAAGTTTGCCCCACACAGACGGTAAATTGATTTTTTTCTATTTGATGTTCATAATAATGTTCATAATCTATCAATATTTGTGATCACAAAAAAACAGTGTTGTTAGTAAATGCCGTTTTACAGTCGTGCGAAGGCTCAATGCAGAGCTTTCGCCGTAGCCTACGTAAGTGGCCTGATGTTTATACTTGTGCGCTGTTGTGTGCGTCGAGCCAGCGTGTGTGTGTGTGTGGGGAGTGTGTTTTAGAGCGAGGGATCAGTGAAAGAGTCACATCGATTAGCTTCGGAGCGAGTAGCGACTCTAGAGTCATAGTGAGAGAAATAAAGTGTCTCTCTATTCTTTCTGACCACGTTGAGAAATCTGGAGCAGGAAAAGTTAACCCTCTGCTTGGTTTCATGTTTAGGGGGGGGGAGGGATGCAAACGCTACCAAGCCACGGCCCAGCGACGTGCGTCGCTGCGATGTGTAGTTGCATTTTTCGAGAGGTGCACGTCAGGCTACGGTGTGGGGTCTGACGTAGACGCAGAGGGGTCTGCGGGGGTACGGCTTACAAATGTAATTTTATTGACTCGCGTGTATGAAAACGTAATTGTGCATGCCTGAGTTAATTTACGCACAAATGTTTAAAATACAAATACGAATTCTTAAAGTTGTGCATACATCTTTTTAATACGAATTCTTAAAGTTTTGCATACATCTTTTTACGAATGCGAATTCTTAAAGTTGTGCATACATCTTTTTAATACGAATTCTTAAGGTGTGCATACATCTTTTTGAAAGCTTTCTTACACCATAAAGAGCTAGATGTTTTTCCTTGCAATTGATCGTAGTTGAAAAATAAGTGCATAATTTTGTACTGATGATTTAACCAGGAGAGCTGGCTGTCCATCCTAGCCCTAAAAATGTTCCAAATGCCATTCACCTAGCATTGTGTATGGAGAAAATGAATATACTTTTATCACTGAGACCCTGGATGCACAAAGTAAATCCACTGTGCAACTCTATTTGAGTTGACACTGAGAATGCATTAATTTTCCAGTTGGTAAGATGCTGTACACCAAGGCGAGATGACATAATGAACAGTGACACATTTTGTATCGTTACCTGCCTGTGTTCACCTTCATTTACTCATGTTTAGTGGTATACATTACATATTGTAAGTGACAGCGGGAAATGTGAGAAGAAATGTGGCAACAACCTTCTTTACATGACTCTTCCACACAATCAAACGTCTATTGTTTTTCTTTCCAGCTTGACTTGGAATTTAACTGTTGCCCATTTAGTTAACAAATGTCAGTGACAATTACTATTTCTACTTTGGAAAAGAAAAAATAATACATGTCTTGAATCCCATCCACTTTCTGCTCCCTGCACCTCTCATGAATACTTCAACAAGCCGCAGACCTCTCACATCATTCATCTTCCTCTGTTCCTTCATTTCTCCCTCGCTTGTTCCCTCCATCTTTACAACAAGGGATAGGGCATGCCATCACACTTTTTGTTTCTGACCCTAGGAATTCATGTTTATGACTTCTGCTTTTCTCATCACTCACGACCTATCCTGTATGCGTGCCTCTATCCCAGGGTTCTCACCTCTCCCTGCTCTCTGTTGCACAAAATCGGAAATAAAACACAAGATGAAGAAAGAAAGCAGTCTCTATGTTTGTTAATTAGCAAAGCTCTAATGTGACTTATAACTTATTTAATACATGCCAGGATACACACAGGGATAGAAACACAGGCACAAAAAGCTTTTCACACACACAGAGGCACAGGTGATTTGGAAGTTAACCAACATGTTTGGATCAGTACATTGTGAGGGGGATGGATAAAGGTGTAGTGTGTATTGAAATCTTAAGCAGAAACTAGGCCTGGCAAATTGGATTCCTTTTAAGGATTCGGGTTATTCTGAGTCACTCACTAAACTGACCTGGGTTGTGCGAGTCACTTGAGTCAGTATTGCTAAATCGCCAAGGAAACTCAGGGCTAGATTTATCAAGCCGTTTGATATAGTGATACTTGAGACTCGCAACTCATGAATTAATTTAAAGACACGGGTGAAAGATCCGAGTGAGACACGACTCAAACAGGTTTAGCAGAAACAGTTGAGTTAAGTCAACAGTGCGACAAAGGGTTACCACTCTTGACAGAGACAATGAAGGGGGCTAGAGTGAGATTTAATATGTATGAACTCATCATAGGTTATTAGACAAATGGATTAAGATTAATAAAGAGAAAATGGAAAAGAGAGAGAGACAATGTTAGAAAGAGAGAAAAAGAAAGAAGTGGAATATTACTCCATTGTTGACATACTCCAAAAGATTGAATGGCAAAAGAATGAGACATAAAGCGTACTGCGATGTAACTGAATGACTGGAACAAAAGAAAGGCAAACATCAAGAAGAGTCAGACAATGTATGAGAATGAGGGAAGGGTTATCACCGGATATTGAATTTATGTCTGTGTTTTTATGAACACGCCATTAAAGAGTAAATATATGACAGCACTAATGGGCTATTGGAGCTCCCATCGCACATGATGGATGGAATTAAAGTAATTGCCTCTGTGTGTTTAAATCAATTATAGGACGATGTCGCACAGAGACATGACGAATTGCAAGAAGGGTCCTCACAACAGTCATTTCTGTCTATGTGTGTGTGCGTGTGTGTGTGTGAACTCTTATCTCACATCCCCTCATCTTCCTGAAATCCTAGAGCCAATGACCTTTTCCTGGGAATTATCTTTCCCATTCATTTCACTTCATGTGTAACTAAAACATTAATGCTATTGTGTCAACTCACACACGCCTTTTCTTTGCCTTTTGTGTGTGTGTGTGTGTGTGTGTGTGTGTGTGTGTGTGTGTGTGTATGAGTGACTCATTTCACTCATCTGGAAGCAGCTTACTCCTCTGAGCTGCTCCGCTGGCTGCAATCCCAACCAAACCAAAGCTCTCTCTCTCTCTGTGTCTCTCTCACTCTCTAACCCCCAATCATAACTGTCCCGTCTTTCAATCTTTCCTCTCCATCCAGCTTTATAACTCTATCTATCATTCCATTTTTTCTTTCATTTCGCTCCTCTTTCATTTCACTCTGGTCCGTTTTCAAAGAGTTATTTGAAAACATTACTTTTCCCCCTCTGGTTCAGCCCTTTCTCCTCCTTTCTGAAACCTGTTTATATAAGGTTAATCTGCCTTTGACAAAAGGATGCCCCTCTGCTTCTTTGAGTGTCTTGGAGAAGCACTTTGAAAAATGTGTGGAAAGGATTAAGGTAAGACCCGGAGCCAGGACTAGCTCTTTCCATCTCTCTATACTCAACTCTTGAGCCTCCAAACACAGACAAACTGATGCACATAGACCAGCCCTCCCTTTCTCTGTATTCTACTTAACAAAAGTCACTCAGTAAAACCCAAAGAGTCACACAACAAAACTTTTTTGGACTGCAACCAACATTATGTTTCTGGAAGGTGTATCATGTTTACTGCATGGGCTGTTGAGTTTTTCAAATGCACTTTCAATGTTTCGAGCAGCACAAAATAAATTCCATTCACCTGCATTGTATTGGGGTGGCAGCAGAAGTCTTATACCTTGACTCCGCCAGATGGATTGCTTCACATTTGCTCAGCATATCCATCTGGGAACTTTCTGTTGGAGAACGTTTGGGAAGGGGCGAAAATACTGGTTAGCTGATTGGATAAACCATCCGTCTATCACCAACATAGCTGGTGATAGACGGACCAAATCAACCAATCAGATCAACGAAGTGTATGACGTACCAACAGAGCAACGACGAAGCCAGGCTCCCCCTGATGCTGCAGGCAAAGCATAGCTCGTTAGCTCAGCAACCAAGCAACATGTCGGTAAAGGATATTTGCTGTTTGTGTAACGAGAATGTAGGAATAAAAGGCCCCATTTCAGGTTCCCGGTCCATATTCCAAAAGAAGGATCCAAGAGAAAACAGCATTAGCGAGCGGCTAACAGAATCAGGGCTACCGCTGTCTGAAAATGTGTCTAGATCAGGTCAGATTTGCATGCGTTGCTTCCGCTTGCTGAGCCTCGTGAGACCATCCTGATCTCGCGAACTCCTCGTTGGATCACACCTAAACCCGCCTCAAAACCAACGCCGATTGGCCCGGTCGTTTGGCGAACGGCTCCAAATTTTCTCTGCCTCAAGATGCCAGACTGAGCTGCGAGCAGAAAATTGGAGCTGGCGAGATCAGGATGGTCTCACGAGGCTAGAAGTCTTAGCAGATATCTCAAAACTCTCTAAAACTATCTGTAACAATTAAGAAAATGTGTATTTCTGTAAGAGCGAACTGTCCCTTTAAATGGACCATGAGTCCTATTTTAGGGTAGTTTGTTTTCCTTTGTCGTTAAATATCAAAATGCACTTGAGAGCAATTCTTTTTAATTTACCGCTGTACTGTTGTCAAGCTGTCGGGTTAGGATTCAAAAGATGGGGGAACCCTAAGATCTGTTGGTTTGTGTTACATCAGGGGAAACGTGCCTCAAATGCTAAATTGGTTCATATTGAGGGTTCGGGTCGGGCTGGCCGCTGTTTTGTGCTTTATGGCTGGTCTGGCTCTTTTCTCAACAACAACTGAAGATAAAGCCAACTGAACTCTAGAGTACATTAGCACAAAGAACTAGTCAGAGTGGAGATTACTCCACTCTTTAATCCATACTGATGACTGCTAGAAACAACAATAACCATGACAACAATATTCCGCCATCCCTGCACCACCACAAAGAAGAGTCACCTTAAATATGTAATACAGTGTGCAGGGGTTACTGCTGAAAAGTCTTCAACTTTTGGGATTTTCAGCATGAACACCGGAAACGTTAACGGATGGCCGTTGTTCTAACTCGGGTGCCTGGGATGTGGTCTGTTTCCCGGCATATCATTAAACAGCCGTCAGCACCCGGCGTTGGAGTTTGTGGCCGGGTTCGGATTGTTGAAATGAAGACAGACCTGGGTGTGCTAGCTGGCTAAATTAGCATTAGATTAGTCATCTAACCATTGGGAACAGCTAACGTTACGTGGCGAACTTAACCGTGGGTTAGCCCAGTGCTGTTAACCGTGGTCAAAACAATCATACTAAAAATAACTTTATGAGCGTGTTGAACGATGTTCTAACCTTATAACGTTACCTACCAAGCATTGGCTACTGTTTAAGTAGCACATTGTAGTAACGTTAAGTTGGATTGATCACTATTGAAATATATCAATTAATAAGGTATTTGCTGTATTACTGTGTAACAAAGTGGCATGTAATCAATGACAAACTATGCTGTATGGCAGAAAAAAGCTGTATTACGGTTACTGAGTATAATTCTTTCTGTGACATTGTATGATTTCCAATTACTCTCGACCGTATCATCTGGGTTCCCGTGTTTTGACGGAAGTTAAAGTTACTAGATGGGTCATACTTTGACCCATCTAGTATCTAGGGTAATAAAATTGCAGATTTCTCTGGGCATTTGGGATAGAAAACAAAATATATAACATAGGTAAGCTATAGTCGTTTTTTAGACATTTTACATATTGGAAATATCCTAAGCAACATATAAATGAATGTACATAGCTAAGATGGTCAAAGCATCGGCTATTTGTTAGCTTTTTGTTTTATTGATATATATATATATATATATATATATATATATATATATATATATATATATATATATATATATATATATATATATATGGAGCTTTACATGATATTAAACCATCACAGTATCACAGAAAATATTGATTAATCCGTTTTAAAATCCTTCGTTCACATCACATACGTTCTTGACAGTTCGCCAAACACATTTGTGCTCTTTCTGTGTGTGTGGCAACTTATATTCATCTGTAGCAAGGTTTGTGTGTGTGTGCGTGTGTATGTTTTGATAGAAAGTACAATGTGTATGGATGGGGCAGGGCTCTGCGGTGTCATTAATTTCTGATTTGTTGAGTGAGTAAACAAGCTGGAAGGAAGGCAACACTGCAGTATACAAATACATTAGCTAAGTCATATTGGTGCATTTGCTAAATGAAGATGCAAAGACGTTATACTAGATTGTTTTGACCCAATTTTAAACAACACCTGACCTGGAGTTGTCATTCAGAGGAGGCACATCTAATTTAGACACTGTATGGTCTGATTTTATCAGCTAGGTAGTTGCTGTGGATCTGTATCTTCCTGTCCTGCCTCTGTGAGTCTGTCACAGATTGCTTTCCTTCCCACCACCTTTGCTCCTCATCATTGTCCCCATTCCAGCTGTAGCTATAGAGATACTCAAAACTGCCTTCAGCAGTGGATACTGTTGGACAAAAGTATTGTCATATCACTGCCAGTAAATACCTGTCCAAAGCTGCAAGCTCAACTACCGCTAGCCACAAAAATGACTTAAACCGCATTCCTAATTACACAGAAAATAAATAGCCTCTCTGCTAACTTTCTACTTGCCATGTGTGCAATACAAACACTGAAATTATGTCTCTTTTATTTCTGTAAACACAATTTAAATAAACCTGGCACCGGCATACACTGGGCCAAATCGCCTTTCACCCGGAACAACACATAGCGACATCAGAAAACCCAGAGCAGACATCAGAAAACCCAGAGCAGAGGCTGATCGTGGGATTCCAGCTGTGATCTGCTCCCCTCTAGTCCCCCTGTATGCAGGGATTCTCAGGGATAAGCGGGACAGGGGAGGGACTTTGAGGTTTTTCCGAGTTGCACGCTGAGCTTTCCCCACCACATCCCAGATAGACCTGCAATGTGAAAGATTCCGGATTTGTGTTTGGGCTGAACTAATTGAGTCTCCTAAAAACCTTGCTGCCCTGACTCCACGACAGGGCTGGCACACATACACACACCTACACACACAAACACATGCACACATCCAAACACAAACACACACATGCTCCCTTTTGTCTCTTTCTGTGCCAAGCCTAATCCGGCCTTACCAGCTGCAGAAAAAAGGAGAGAATCTCCTCCCTCCATTCAGTTCCAATTCACTTTTCAATTTCAAGGTGCTTTATTGGCAAGGCTGTGCCTGAGCGAAGCCAAGGCAATTAACAAAAGAAGTGCTTTCGAAGCAAAAATAAAGAAAAACGGCATTATAATACGGCAAACGCTACAATAAGAACAATAATAATAAGCATTGAAATCATTTCAATTTGTCTTCCTTTCCATTTTTCTGCACACAACGTCTCTAGGGGGTCAGTGCAGGATTTTCCTTTCCTCTCCTAATTGTGATGGGCCATGGCAAGTGCTCCACCAAATTGTGTAAACCCATGTGGAAGCATAGAGGAGGCAGCAATGGAAGACTGATCACAGCAAATGAGTTTCTCATAAAATGATTGGGCCTCTTTGATTGCCCAAATGTAAGTCCCCTTATCCAACATGACACCTGAGTACAGAGGCGCGTAACATTTAGAGTGTGAAGAATGTAACTTTTTTTTTTTTGCTGGTGCAAGTTAGAGAATTGAAAGTAGATAGTTTGTAATCACATTACAGAGTGTTTGATGTTCTGTGAATGGAGTCCTTAAGTTAATTGTTAATTCTCTATGAAAGTGAGTTTTGAGAACAACAGAACATTGCCCTGGTAAAATTTAAGATGGGTGAGTGAGCCGGGGTCAAAGTATGGTATGGCATTAAATATGTGGACCATAAAAGAAAGAGAAAACGTTTTTGTGCTCTTTTTAACCTTTTTTTTTCTTGTATGTTGGCTGTCAACACCTGATGAAAATAACCTTTCTGCCAAAACTATAAAGATATGAGTAAGGTAAACTGGCATTGGCTATGCAAAATATTAACTCATTATGTGGTCACCATTGTCTGGAAGACATTTCTCCAAGATGTTTACCTTGTACAAAAAAGTACACATAGATATTTTAGTTAGTTGTTAATCACTACCAAACCTGTTTTCTTTGTTATGGATTTTTTTTTTCAGCTGAAGGATTAAAGGACTTGCCAGATGAGAAATGTTTCTGATTTACTGGGGAGAACACACTATTACTTCGGCAATTTATGGTTGTAACACAGGTCACTCTGCCCAATAGTCTGCTTACTAAGTAATGGAAAATGACTCCAAAGACTTCATCGCTGGGGTAATGGGTGACCAGAGGGAGATAGCACACAGTTTGACAATCAAGGAAAAGGAACAATCTTTCCAGAATGTGGACAATCTTTTGAGTTTGAATTGAAGCTAAGTCAGATAGTTACAGATGGTCATATTACAGTTTTTTCGATTGCTAAACGACAGTGGTCACAACTGAAGCCACATGTGCAAAACTCTAACCACAGTCTGCATAACCAGCAGTCACCTGAGCTAAACAGTTCACAAAACTCTTTCCAAGCAACACGTCTCCAAACTCAGGCTCAGTGCAGCAAAACATTATGAACAATTCTCATCAAGACAACACACACCGTCACTCAGAACACACTAATAAACACTAGCATCAAACACCAATACAGAAATGAGAAACTTTTCATCTTTACAGTTTCAATAATTTGAGTGACTTCACACTAATCAATATTTTCTTTAAAGAAGAGTGAAATTATTTCACATAAAATTTTTATAACATAACCAGTTTTTTATGTAAATAAGAAGGAATGAAAATCAGCAGTTTACTTCATTAGATATATCTTTTTATTTTGTCTGTATTAATTTACGTAATTACTAGAAAAAAGTTACAAACTAAAGGTACGTAATAGAAACAAAGAATTGTGGGCCACACGTTTTCATCAACACATTGGATGTCGTGGCTTGCCATGCACCTGCGTCATCTCTGAATGCAAATGTAGTGTTTCCATTGCTGCCACCTCCATTACTTTCTGAAAGTGCACAGTTTTGCTGTGGTAAAGGTAGTGTTTTTCAGATTTTCTATAGCTGTGTATGTAACGTTAGACATCTTAACTGGACATACTGGTTACATTGCTGTTTTACCTGTTCATTGTTTCTCTCGAACGGTACAATGGAAGTAACTGTTTCATTTTCATTTGGCGTTTCCTTATTACCAAAAAAAAAGTATTTATGAGCTTACCCTAATATATACAGTATGTGTTCACTGACAAATTTTCAAACAAGACACCTGCTTAGTCTTTCTGCTGAAATCAGCAGTGTTTAAAATTTAACAGACTGAAATCCATTCTGTTTTGAATATGTGGTTAACAGTTTTGACAGCAGTGTGTTAGCATTTGAACAAAGTGCTGTAGAGTTTTAAAAACTGTGTTCAAGCAATGAAAAACGAACTACAGTTTGGTCCACATGAACTGCTGCTGTGCATACTGTGGTTAGAGTTGTCTAAAGTTGTCTGCAGTCGTGCCCACTGTCGTTTAGCAATCGGAAGAAAACTGTAAGAGGTTTAACAGTTATTTATTTTCTAACATCTTAACATCTACTCCATTCATACAAACTATTCTTCTGAAGGTTGAAAGTTTTATTATCCATTAATTCAAGTGGCAAAAACACAGTACAGAGTTGCTACATCAGCAATATAACTCTTTTTATGTCAATTTCAGTTCATCAGTCTAGTTAGTCCAAAGTCAAATATCTCCACAACTGATGTTGCACAACTGCATGTATCAACTCCATTCAACCGCATCTAAAGCCTCAGCTGTACACTGAGATTCCATTGGACAACTCTAGATGGATATTTCCACATAAAAGGCCTATTGTGATTACAAGTGACCAGTATTACACACTACTGTTACATACTAATCTTTTTATGTATGCATGATCAGGTGATGATATGCCTTCCAAATTCTAACTTGATTAATTAAAACATTTAATTGTTTAAATATTTTCTAAAACAAAAATGTGTGTGTGTGTGTGTGTGTGTGTGTGTGTTGACATGGCTGCCTTACAGCTTGGTGTTAACTTCTTGACATTTGAGAAGTGCTTTTATTTGGTTGAATGGCTGTTTGTGACAGTTTGGATGACGGGACTTTGCGAGCTATCCTAGTAAATACTGTGTCCGTCTTGGATCAATAACTGCCTAATCCCCAGATGGCGTACACGACTTGTGCACGCACACACACACACACACACACACACACACACACACACACACACACACACACACACACACACACACACACACACACACACACACACACACACACACACACACACACACACACGGTATGCATACACCAGTATGCACATATACACACAACTCACCAGCAGGAGTGTAATCTTAACAACTGCCACCAGAGGGCGATTTCACAAACCAAGATAAGGGATAAAACCGGGATTTCACAGTTATCCTGTCTTAATTTAGTTTTGACTCGGTTTCACAAAAGCAGAGGCACCTAAATTAACATGGAGATTTATTCTGTACAGTTAGCCTGGTCCTGACCAGGCTAACAGCCAGAATTTATTAATCCTGGAGCCTTTTCTGTTCACTCAGCAGTGGTTTTACCCTCTTGTTAATAGCCTGCATTAAAATACAACAGGTACATGTTGCTGTCCATTTAAGTACTGTTATTATTTAAAGTTGTGACCATTATTTTTTATATTTACTCATGTGACATTGCTACTGTTATATCGCTGTATGGAGACTGAAGGCAATATATAAAGTGCTGTACATGTGTGCTTCTATAGTGGACCAATGCACCTTAAATTATTTTAGTTGATAATTATTTTTTTGTATTCTTTAACAACTGCAATTTGGGAGGCTTGTACAATTTTAAGAACATTTCCTAATTGTACAATCCTCCCAAATTACAGTCTTAATTCACTGAACCAATAACTATATAGTGTAGACTCCTGTACATTCATGTAACAACAGGGAGAGGACACCTCAGTGGTTTTTGACCTTATATTTTGCTGGGGGGAAATAACTGATGAATATGCTCTGTTACATTAATGATTACAATGTGCATGAAATGTATCACTTAATTATCTTTATAGTTTCTAGATTTTAGAGTCCAATTTCTTCAGTGTCTTTCTTTTCTATGTCCATATATACGAGGGAGCAAGGCATATAATATGTCCTCTATGAAAAAAACACGTGAGAAAACGCGTGGCAGATAATAACGGACCGATTGAATGATAGTCTAAAAATATGCATTTACAACTACTGCTCTTAACTGAAACCAATTTAATGAGTCACTTGTCATTTGCAAAATCGAATAGTTGTACACTTTGCATTAAAAGCGAGCAGCGGAAGTTAATATGACTTAAGAAATTTATATTTTAGCCCATGAGAGAGAGGGAGAAACAGAGTGAGAGAGATATTTATGCATCATATTCATGGTAAATTTCCTGAGGAACATTATCTTCTGCTTACTTTTAAGGCAAAGAGTACAACGGTTAATTTGTGCAAATTATTAGTAGCCTAATCCTTGAATGGTATGATTATGATGGTTTCAATTCAGAGCAGTGGTCAGTTAATGTCTATTTTTAGGCTACATACGAATTCAGTCGGTCCGCGATCATTTGCCTCACTTTCTCTCGCTGTTTCATTACAGAGGCCGTGTTTCTTTTTACAAATAATGTGTTTCACGTTATCATACTTCCGCATGAAGCTGCTGCTGACTCTGTATAACGGTTGAACAATGTGTATTCTCCATTTTAGCATCAGTATCTGTTATCGACCTTGCAGTCTGTTAAGGAAAGCCGTGAATGCGCATCTATCCAAATTACTTCAGCCCGGCTCGACCTAGTCGCTCCTCCTCAGCCTGGCTTGGCCTTCATGAAACGCACCAAGCCAGGCTGCACAGATTAGACTAGGTCAAGCCTCGCTTCATCAATTAACCTGGATTTATAAATTCTGCTTTTGTGAAACAGCCCCCTGGTCATCAGCTTTGGAGCTTTCAATACATTACAGCAAATGTAGGAGGAGAGGCTGGGCAACAGAGATGAAGGGATAAAGAACAAGTTAAAAAAAAAATAGATTGAGAATGTTACAGAGTACAAAGTGTTATGAGCACAATGGGCAGTAGGAGCAGGAAGTGAGCTATGCTGTGGTTTTTATGTATATTATTCACACTGGACATATAAAATTAACACAAACTATTTCCACCTCTGCTGGTGCTCAAGTCTTTACTGGTATTGGGGGTTTTGATTTTCATTTCTACTGACTTCTGTCTGTAATATCGTTTACTGTTCATTAATATTTAATCCTATTTTGTAGAAAAGTTTAGATGATGGTGAAGTCAAAGCCCATATCAAATATCAACTCTGTACATATTCTGCATTCGCATGGATACATATTTTTCAGAGGGGTTGGCTGAATGAAAATCATTTAACTTCAACGTTTCAGAAAACTCATCTACTAAGGTGTTGTCTTTTTCAATTAAAGAAAATTGATAGTGTTACTTTTAATTTCATTCTGGCTTTAAAGTCTGTTTCATGTTCCATCTGCAGCATCAGAAGCCATGACATTCAAAAGTCAGAGCAGCCACAGATGATTCAGATGCACTTGGTAAACACTAACCGTTCTCATTTGCCAGAATTGCCACATCAATTGAATATCCTTGGGGATACTTTTCACTCTTTGCTTCAAACAAATGCCCCCAATTACAGTGGTGTAATTGAAGTGGTCAGTAACCCTAAACAACTTTTAGTACAATGCTCCAACATACAGTAGCTTCAGAGGGAGACTGAATTCAATGCAGCCAATAAACACATCTACACGTGGAATGACTTAGATAAAGCGAGGAAATTTTATCATTTTTATTTGTGGTTTGATGGTGGTTGATTATTTGTGGAAAGAAGCGTTACCCGTCGTTAACGCATCATTACTAGATATGATCAAAAGTCTTTAACAACTTATGTACCGCAGACATTTAAAGTATCTGTGATAAAACCTCTTCTGAAAAAACCCAGCCTCGATCCTGAGGTCTTAGCCAACTATAGACCTGTATCTCATCTTCCCTTTCTCTCCAAGATCCTTGAGAAGGTAGTTGCTAATCAGTTATGTGACTTTCTACATAGCAATAGTTTATTTGAGGACTTTCAGTCAGGATTTAGAATGCATCATAGCACAGAGACGGCACTGGTGAAAATTATTAACGACCTTCTAACTGCTTCAGACAAAGGACTTGTCTCTGTACTTGTCTTACTAGATCTTAGTGCTGCATTCGACACTATTAACCATACAATCGTGTTACAGAGACTGGAACATTAAGTTGGCATTAAAGAAATCACACTAAGCTGGTCCTATTTATCTGATCAATCTCAATTTGTTAATGTTAACGATGAATCCTCCAGGCACGCTAAAGTTAGCCATGGCGTTCCACAAGGCTCAGTGCTTGGACCAATTCTATTCACCTTATATATGTTTCCTCTAGGCAATATTATTAGGAAACACTCAATTAACTTTCACTGTTATGCGGATGACACCCAATTATACCTATCAATCAAGCCAGATGAAATCAGTCAGTTAGCTAAACTTCAAGCATGCATTAAAGATATAAAATCATGGATGACCTACAAATTTCTTATGTTAAACTCAGACAAAACCATGGTTGTTGTGCTGGGCCCTAAACATCTCCGAACCTCATTTTCTAAAGATATAGCTACTCTGGATGGCATTGCCCTGGCCTCCAACACTACTATCAGAAATCTAGGAGTTATTTTTGATCAGGATATATCCTTTAACGCCCACTTAAAAGAAACCTCAAGAAAAGCCTTTTTTCACCTTCGTAACATTGCCAAAATTAGGCACATCCTGTCTCAAAACGATGCTAAAAAAACAGTTCATGCATTTGTTACTTTCAGGTTGGACTATTGTTATTCCTCATTAACATGTTGCTCAAATAAGTCCCTTAAGACTCTCCAGCTGATCCAGAATGCTGCAGCGTGTGTTCCTACAAGAACTAAGAAAAGAGATCATATTTCTCCTGTAATAGCTTCTCTGCATTGGCTTCCTGCAAAATCCAGGACTGAATTTCTCCTGGCCTACAAAGCTCTATATGGTCAAGCACCATCATATCTTGAAAAGCTCATAGTACCTTACTGTCCCACTAGAGTACTGCGCTCCCAGAATCCAGAGGTGCTTGTGGTTACTAGAGTCTCTAAAAGTAGAATGGGAGCCAGAGCCTTCAGCTATCAGGATCCTCTCCTGTGGAACCAGCTCCCAGTCTGGGTTCGGGAGGCAGACACTGTCACCACATTTAAGAGTAAACTTAAAACACTCCTCTTTGATAAAGCTTATAGTTAGGGAGTGAGGAGTTGCAGAGTTTGTCTACACTGGCGGGGGAGAGTGTATACCTTCAGACACGGCACCCCTTCTCTTCTCTGCTTCTCTTCATAGTCAGATTCATCTACCAACCCTTATAGAACTGGCTCAGGTCTGCCTTGCACCAGCTCTTAATTATGCTGTTATAGTTTTAGACTGCCGGGGAACTTCCTTTGACACACTGAGCATCTCTCTCTTTCCATCTGTGTGAATCCATGTCCCAGCAATGCTTGTTACTAACTTAGCTCTGGGGAGCTTATTCCCCGGAGTCCTTATGTTTTTTTACCCAGCAGTTTTCCTTGGATTAGAGTGGCACCTAAATCATGGTTGCAGCTATCGCCGTGGTCCTGCTACGCCCTGCTACATCCTTCTATGCCCTGCTACATCCTGCTATGCCCTACTACGTCCTGCTATGCCCTGCAGTGCCCTGCTTCGCCCTGCTTTTCAAAGTTAGTGTAATGCCCTGCAGTGCCCTGCTACACCATGAACTACTACAACTACTATTTCTAGTCATAGATCCATTATCTTTATTGTGACCAAGGCCGCTTTAATGCACGGGCTTACCTGGGCTGAAGCCCAGGGGCCTCACAAGTTCAGGGGCCTCCCATATTCACGTTAGTGATGAGCTAAAAAGGTCATATAGTTTTCTAACTTGTCAGGTTTTCTGTCAATCACTCTAATCGCAGGTTACATGGCTGCTGATTGATCCAAATTAGGAGTGACCCACGTGGCCCCATCGCCTATGGCCCGTGAGCTTACCTATCAGCATGTCTATAGTTAGTTTTGGGGTGTGTCCCTCTATGACTGAGTGATGTCTTCTGTACTGGTTTGCGCTTGAGAGCAACAGCGGGATATTTTTAACAATTTTTTCACCGTCTTATTCATCATTAAAGTCATTTCTGACAACGTTTTAGGCGAGAAATGAACTGTTTAGATTTTGAATATAGGCAGTCATCCGAAAATCGTTGCCGAATTGACAATTTGCTTCAAAGTTTTCGGAGTTGAGAAGCTCAGCTGGTGGCGGCCCCATGGATGCATTAAGAGAACGGTGGCCCGGATCGCTCGCTCGCTGGCCGGCCTGTCATGCTGGGACGCCCCGATGTAAGTTGCCGGTCTCGTAAATAAGAGGCTTTTATTTCGCCGTGGACGGATTGTTTGTTTAAATATTGTCCATCATAAGAGTAACGGGAACGTGTGGTTAACTGTCTTTTTACCGTTAAACTCCACAAGCGCCTGGTCGCCGACACACACACACACACACACACACACACACACACACACACACACACACACGGCCACAGCGAGCGAGAGAGAGAGAGAGAGAGAGAGAGAGAGAGAGAGAGAGAGAGAGAGAGAGAGAGAGAGAGAGAGAGATACCTTCGGGAGACTTGTTTAAATTATGACATAGCCTACATTAGATTTAGTATATACGGTAGTTCATACTTTTTTTTGGCGTATTTCTTTTCTGATTTTAATGCTAGAAAGACCGTTGCCGTGCTTGCATCACTCCCCTTACCCCTCCTAGGCCAGTGGGAATGCACTTTCACTTTCACATCTATCAGCTATAACGGTTCATTTTTAGTCTGCTATAATTTAGAACCTATCCATAACCCTTTTTTGCTATTTTCCTCATTATTTGATATACAAAAATATAAATAATGTCACACAGCGAATTAGTAATCATTTAAAAAATATAAAATCCAGCTCCTGCCAGCAGGTGCATGTGATTGGTTCACAGGGCTTGCTGAGGCTCCTACTTTGATCTGTTGCTGTTCTTTGCTAATGCTGTTATCAGTTATTCTCAATGTTTGTGCAGACAGGTGATGGTTGGTGATGTTTTTCATAATATCGTTTGAAATCATACTTTCACACATTTTGGTTTTATCATCACCATAAGTTGCTGTGTGTGGTTGTTACATAAAGTATCTTGTGTTTATGCTCAGGTGGACTCAGTGATATGTTAATAACAATATTATTGTGATGTCTGGCTCAAAGAGGGAAAACTCACTGTTGTATGCCTCGAAAGAAACTAATGCATTTTGTGATATAGATTACCTAGATATTACACTTTTTCAAAATGAGACTCTGTAAATCGAGGGGATGGGGGACCTACAAAACCTCTCAGCCCCGGGGCCTAACATTAGGTTAAGGCGGCCCTGATTGTGACTATTATTGCCACTGTTCATCACACCCCCAACCGGCACCGTCAGACACCTCCTACCAAGAGCCTGGGTCTGTCCGAGGTTTCTCCCTAAAATGAAGTGTTCCTCACCACCCGAGGTTTCTCCCTAAAAGGAGTTTTATCTCACCACTATCACACTAAATGCTTGCTCTTGGGGGAATTACTGGAATTGTTGGGTCTTTGTAAATTATAGAGTGTGGTCTAGACCTAGACCTACCTAGACATTGTGCCTCTCGTGTTTAAGTTTGCCATCATAAGGCTACAGACCCTCATAGGATTTTGACCTTTAAACTGAAAACTTTTGGTTTTGGTGATGCGGATGAGATCTATCATTACCACTATCACGGGATATAATGTTATCACTAGAATGAAAATAAAAAAGAAAAATTACTTTGAAACACTATGAAACGTATACATCTCAAGTATTAATATATTTATAGATTTTAGTGCAGTATTTAATCAAGCATGAAAATTTAAACAAAGCACACTCCTACAGTATATTCAGTAAATGCTACACATCCTACACACACTAGACACATCTGGCATATGTTTAGTTTGATTTAGTTTAGTTTATTATTTTTTTCGGTCATTTATAACTTGCAACAGTCAATGCAATTGACTGAGTTGATTGAATTTTTTTTCTGTTTTGAGAGGGCATGGCAAACTGCCTCATAAATAAAGCTGTAAATGTCAATGTTGCATTTTCTGCTGTTCATTTAGAAAATTCACTTCTACTTAACTTTTCCATACATGAAATCACTGAAGGTTGCCAACCAAATAATGTTCTTAAGTAAAAAAAGAAGAAGCTTTCTTTCAGTAATGGTTGTGGTCTGAAAGACAAAGAAAATAAGGAGAAACATAAAAAGGAATGTCTGACCAACAAAATAATGTAGCCTTCCAAGTACAGTATGATTTAATCTCTACCAAGCTGTGGGATCAAGGTTGGATATTAAGCATTGCTCGTCCTTGTTTTTGACAGTGGACTCAGAGACAGAGACTGGAATACTAATGAGAGCAATTTTTCAATAGGGATGATTAATAACTTAAGGAGTTTTTTTTTATTTATTTTGATATTAATTAGCTTCGTAGAAATGAGTCCATTGTAACTGGAAATTATCAGTAGCAGCACAGTAGAAAATGCTTCCCTATCAAACACTGTGGCAACAGCAGAAAGGGCAAAGTGGGGTAAAATATAATTTTATATCAGTAACTTAGAATATTACTATTTTTGCCAAGGCATTAAACTCATACTGGATTTTGATAGTGTACTAGAAATTGAATTATGCAAATCATTCGTTTGGGAAATTGTCCCCAACTCCGCCTTGCTGATTACTGTAATAATATATATAACATATTAATATTTTTTTCTCCACATCATATTTTTCATATTTTTTCAGAGATGGAAAACACACACACACACAAATCACTGGGCTATGATATGGAAAAGAGACCATAGTGAAAAGGGAAACATTATTGCAGATGAATGCAAATATGATTTCCTTGTTTCCATATCAAACCAAGCGTCTTGGTGTTTACACGCCTTAATGAAGATGTTTCATTAATTACAACAGCAATGTAAAGGAGAATATTTGCAAGCCTTCAAAGGCTCCAAGATACTGAGAGAAAATTATGCTATTGGGGAGCCATGTGCTTAGATATTTTCCAGTTTTTACTTGTAAATATAAATGTGTTGACTTCTTTGACACACATAGACATGAGACACATGAGAGGGGAAGGTGTTTTCTCTTCTATGAATACAAACATGATAATATAGATTAAAGAGATATTTAGATTTAAATCCAGCTCTGTGTCATGGCAATGTGGACAGTGTGTGCAGATGAACAGCAGTTTAATGCCCATTGAGGCACATTTGTGATTTGTGATATCAGGCATTTAAAATTGACTGAAATTGACCTGACTAATGGAACACTTTTAATATACATTATTTTCATAATAGTATAAAAAATATATATTCCACAATCAATATTGTGCTACATGAGGCAAGCTTTCTTAGAAAAGTTCTTGGTTGACATAGTCAAATAATGTCCTCAACTACAAGTTAAAGAATATAAATTTTGTTTCAGCAATCTGATAAAGCTGAAACTATTTTGAATACAAAATACTCCCTGAAAGGTGCAGACAAGGGGCTGTGTGGTGTCACACATTATAAAACTCAAATGGAAATCTAATCAGCTTTGGCATGTATTTGGAAAGATGAACACAGTATGTACCATAGAACTGTTGCAAAGTGTTTTTTGTCGTATTCTGTTCTCTTCCTTAGTGTTTCAACACTAATCCATCATGTAAAGAAAACGAAAAGTGTTGCCATTTAATGGCTGTGTGTGTGTGTGTGTGTGTGTGTGTGTGTGTGTGTGTGTGTGTGTGTGTGTGTGTGTTTGTGTGCTTATCGTACTCCTTTCTGGTTAGCAAGCCCAGGGCTACTGGTAGAGTGGTTGCCATGGAGTTTTGACATCATTTCTTAAATGAAAATAGATGAGTCTGGGAAGTCAATATGGGCTGGAGCTGCTGAAGGGTGTTATGGGAAAAAAATGAACCATCGAAATAACCTCCACTTCCCGCTTAGTCACGCACGCGTCGCACATACACAAGGATGTCCACACTAGTTGTGATACACATATCAGCCTGTGTTGGCATGTGTGCCACCAAAAGAGGCTCATTGAGGTAATCATGAAATACATCAGATGTAAATAACATTTTAAGCATTATATTGGTGAGGGGAAATTTACTATGCACTTCACATAATGTACTCACGAACAGTGCCCCTTTTGGTGTTTCTATTTATTCCATTTGCCTGCTGTCACATAAGTAGTTCTCTGTGCTTGGCATACTGTAACACCTTAACACTAACTTTGAAAACCATCACAGACCACTGCATGTGATTAATGCAGCACATAAAACAAATAACATGTACATATCAGGTGTGTGATGCTAAAGGTTTTGGAATGCCTTTCCTTTTGTTTTAGCTTGTTCATGTGGCTACAGCAGTAACTTTTAATGCAGCGATTAAAAGGTATCCTAACAGGCTGTGTCAGTCCCAGCCCCACACAGGGATGATGCATTAGGACAGGCAGACAGTTACCTGTCAGCATACTGGGAGATTAATGGACAAACACCACAGGAGTCTGCATTTTTAAGGAGCTATGGGGATAGATATGCATAGGACAGCATAGGGGAGTGACCTTGGACAGAGATTTTTATTTGAAACTTGATTGATTGACATGAATGTGTTTTAGAGGCAATAGTTGCGTGTATGTGTTTAAAGTATAATCTTGAAGATTTTTAATTTAAAGTTAAAGTTAAGTCGTTGTCTATCGCCAAATATAAAAAAGGTAACACAATGGTGATTTAGCCTGTGACCCACTGATAAAAGCCCTTGCTGCTAGAGACACTGTTTGGGTCTCTAGTAAGTGAGATCCAAAAACACACCTACAATTACAACTTGTAGGTGCTGCCACAGGGAACAAAACGGCGACCTTTGAGATTAAGGGCCTACTGAAGTAGCTACATTACTCTTAGGTGTGGTTTGGGCGTAACGTGCAATAAACCAATCAGAGCGTTATTTCACATTCCCTTTAAAAGCAGGTGCACTTGTTCCATGGCGGATGGCTATTATAACGGCGGATTTGCTAGGCACGCTCTTAATACATCCACAGGTGCACGCCAGGAGTGGTTTCACAGCCGAGGAGACCGACATTTGCTATTGATTTTTTTGTTGACAAAATGTAAATAAAGAAATGTCACAAAAACATACTTTCCGATGTTTTGTGCTGACTCTCATTGAATCACGAGGTTATGAGTGCATGGTGATATTTTTGCAACATAGTCTAACATTACCTCATTATAGACGATGCAGCTCTTCTGTCTCTCCTCTCCCGTGCTGTGGCATCGGCACATGCAGTTCAACATCACGTCTCCTTAAGTCCTCTAATATTTCCTCATTTATGTCATCAACACATCCATGATTAATGGAAATGTTGTGTAAAACAAGGTCATATTTTTCTTTGTATTTATGTATGGTTTGCAAAAATAGGAACTGCTGGGTCCATGAGATGTGAGAAGCAAAGTGTATGCGTGGTGTGCACACTCTACATTACGGCCAAGCACGCGCCCTTAAAATAACATCTGAATAATGCGGCACTGACTTTAGACTAGGTTTTTCCTGGTCAGTTGCGGAATTGTTTTCAGAAACTGCAAAATAACACTAGGGAACGTTTGCACTGGAACACGGCTCCTCTTTTTGCTGAACTGCCACCAGGAGCGCAAGTTCATTCCCTAATTTACCGACGTGAGTCTGTGGAGGGAAAAGTCTGCTGTGCGTCGGGTGCAAAATGGGAATGATACATGCGTTGGTGTACAAAGTCAATTGCACTTGGGGGCAAGATAGGGCCCTATGACTTTAACTATTATTACAGTAAGTTGTGCATTTATAGTGGGAAGTAAAGGTGATATCAGTGTATTCAATCTGACTTATTACATAGTTTCATTCAACAATGTGAGAGCATTGAAGTAACAGTAACACTGATGAAAGAAAACTGTTAGCTAAATTCAAAATATTAATTTCATTATACAGTTATGGTGACAATATAATATGATGGACCAACTTTCTCATTAAATCTTATTGTTTTTGATCAGTGTAGCAGCTGTATTGTTTTTTTATTTACTTGCAAACGTTGTCCATACAAATAATTGCGCATGTTGGGAAGAAATATCCCAGGTAGCGGTGTGCGAATTCCCCGCCGGCGGAGACAAACTAGCCCATCTTCATCTCCTCCGGCGCGCCTTTGACTAAAATGTCCAATAAATCTGCGGCATGCAAGAAAAGTGGGAATTAAGTTGGCTGGTGTTGTTTCCCTGATGTTCATGAGCTCATCTCTAGTCAAAAGAGCTCTACCGTAGCAGAAAACTGAATTTACAATAAAAACAAGACAATGTGCACCAACACGCATGTACGTGGTGCCATCTTGGATGATGACATATACTCCAAGAAAATCAATAATAAAATTGTAAAAGCTGTCATCTTACTTAGTTGTTAAGAATTGGTACCCTGTTTAAGGATGAATTTCAAAACAGAATAGAAAAGCAACAATGTACCCACTCATTCCTTCATTTTTCTCCTAGGTCTCCTTATGCAGATTAGACACTACATGCATGCCAATACAAGGGAGCAGAAAATTAGCTTTCTGACTAAGTAGACCTTCAATCCTCTCTTACTTCTAAGATGATTCAAACAAGACTTAGGACAAAAATCACTTTTGGGGGGGGGGGGGGAAGGGGGTGAACTGAATGCCGTGAAAAATGAGAAAACCTCAACTAGAACAGTTTGGCCCTGAGGAAGAAACCATGCAAATTTGTTTCTTTCACTTAGGCCATTTTTTTCTCTCGCATTAACTGAATTTAATGAACTTCTGGAACACAAAATGATCAGTGCAAATCAGGCAGTGCTCTGCACTAAACCTAGAGTTAAGAGTGTTTTCCTGCCCTCTCATTTCAACCTTTACTTATTTTTCACCCTCACATACTTCTCACCACTTATATGAATTCTCTTCTCTGTCTCTTCCTTTATTAAATGCTAGCAAGAGTGGTACAGAGTGGTGTTGGTAATGAACTGTAATCCATCTCTCCCGCAATCCAAACAAATCACTGTACTCCCCAAAGGTAATTATCTTAAGAAAATATATAACTTGGATTTATTAATGCTTTTTGCTTTCATCATTTTAATAACATTTAACTCTGGTAACACTGATCCTTGATTAGTGATAAAACAAGGTATAGCAGTCAAAATTGTGAAATGTACCTTTAAGACATACTGAGTTCCCCAGATACGAGAGAAGTACTGAGAGAAACATCAGGCAGCACCCCATATTTCTTGGTTCAGTTGATCGCTGCTCCTGCTACGGACAGATGCATATTCCTGAACCCAAACTGAGATTCTCCATTTAAAATACTGTTGCAATGGACGTGTTTATAAGATCTGACTGCAAGAAAACATCCACAGCTTAGCCGTGGAGCTAGCCAGCCGCATCGTCTTCCATGCAGACCGCACACCTGACTCTGCATCGCATCACCACCTGTGCTTTTTCTCTGCCGGTATGTTGGTCTCAGTCTCCACCGGGATGGAGCTAGACTCTCTGGTGACCTGCCCATTGCAACAGTCTCTTAAATGCAGAATCTCTATGCCGGGGTAGCTGTACTTCTTTGTCCACTCATGTTAGGCTGAGGGCAGACTAGACACTAGAATGACTCATTACTACCGGTGAATGTAGCTACTCGCGCCGAGACAAAATAACTCCAATCTTATCAACTTTCGGCCCCTTATCCAGCACTGGCCTCGGCCAAGGCCGCTGCTGGAACAAAAAACTCCCCCTGAATAGCACTGCAGAGAGACACTCTTGCGTTCCTCCCCCAACTTCCCTCAGACACCTGCTGATTGTTGACTCTGCTTGGGACCTATTCAAGGTTGTCTCCATGGCAACCTGCTGTGTTAACGCTATGACATCCTGCGTACTGAGGCACCAATGATTGGGATGCCAGGCTAAGTGACTCTCACCAGACCCCCCTCCGCCCTAATACCCCCGTCCCACGCCGCTTTTTTACCCCCCAGTCTGACTAGCGGGTCTGTGACCAGCGCCATCTGTCGGCTGCAGGACCGGATGGCTGCTTGCCTGTGCTGGGTTACCTCCACCCCCCATTCCCCTCCCCTGTTGCAAGTCATGTGTTGAATCGTGTTGTATGTGCTTATTGCCGAGGGTTTTTTTCCTGTTCCCACACTGTACTCTGTACTGTACTGAGCATAGTTTGGGAGTCGCTTTTTTCTCCTCCCCTTTCCTCATGTTATGCTGTATTTTCCTTACTTGTAATGTGGTTTCTGTAGCACTTTGAGATTCTTTTATGAAAAGTGCTTTACAAATAAAATGTATTATTATTATTATTATTATTATTATTATTATTATTATGTGCAATGTACAAGACCATCTTACAGACATTCAGTGCAGAACTAACGACTCAAGACCGCAATGCTGCTCACGGCAGTGAGATAGTACAACTCCGCACTAAATGCAGTAAACCACCGTAAATTCTGCTTTGTATTCAGTTGTTTGACTGAGAGCATGATTTTCAATAAACTAAACTTTGGATTCAATGTTAAAATATTAAATATTGAGAAGGAATGTCAGTTCCCCATAGCTCCTGCTTTCAATCTCTACCCAAATTAAGCAAAGGGCCCTCAGGAGATGTTGGGCTGGACGTAGAGGAGTTGGTGAGAGACATGAGTTAAGAGACAAGCAGGGGGCAGGTGGGTTGAGATGGGCTGTGGCTGAGGAAGGTTTAAAGGTGCTTGAGATGCAAACACATATCACAGACAGAAAGACCAGAAGAAAGCCACACCTTTCCAAAAGTGTTCACTGACTGGTCCAGTCTGCTGTTTTAGGGTGGGATTTTAATAAAATAAAATGACAAAATGTAATAGTGAGTGGTGAGAGAAGGTGAATGAGACCAATTAGCAGTATGTGTAAGAGACTGGAGGGAAATTACATCTTTGTTTGAGTCAACTAAAAAATTAAGACTACAAACCAGGTAGTACCATTTGTGAATCAAGTGAGTGGATGTGAAACTTTTTTGTGTGTGAAATGTCCTTGTTTTTTTACCTTTATTTATCCAGGTAAGCCGATGCACAAACAGTTTAATAATATTGCCTTTAATCAATTTATTTCTTCATTTGATCACTGTGCAAACATACACAAACAAAATGTAGAGGTTTTGACTTGTGGATTGCTGAATCATCCCAAACAGTTTGAATCCATTGGGCATCTGGGGTGATTTAATCAGGGCTGCCTGAGGCTGGCTGGAGGATCCCACCAATTTAAAGCCAGGTTTTTCTGAATAGATCAAAAGGATGCCCTGAGGTATCAGCTGTGTTATAAATATAGCTTCAACCTTCAACCTTACAGGAACACTTAGCTATTTTACTTGAAAAATAACAAAAATGACACAGTGCTGAGTAACAATTTTTGCATGCAAATGAGGTTTCATTAAATGCAGTCACTTATATGGTGCGTTATATATGTTACCATGTAATTTGTTCAGGCCGTGACTTTGACTCAAAATGTTTTCTCTACAAATGTACATAAAACACTTACATTACTATGTATGGCAATAAAACATATATAATGCCAGGATTTCAGTGCTTGAAGAACCTACAGTACAACAAAGATGGCCGAGCAAACCCAATTTTACTGCATTGTTTGTTAATCCTCCTTAGAAAGATGTTTGATATCCTGAAAGCCTGTTATTGACCAGGTACCATCCCAAAAAACTGTCTTCTCTGACATGCTTAGCAGTTAACCATTTTTTTGGTTTATATCCTGCAGCTGATGGACACAGAGCTGTTTCATCTCAATTTCTTTTTTCAAAAGTCAGGCCTTCACATTGGTGCTATACAGTAGAAGATAATACACATTGTTCATGATGACTGCAGATGCTATTTTCTTTAAAATAAATAATAACTTCTGCGAACTACGAGCAAGTGACGACAACAGTACTTGGCAAGTAGCCAATCGAATTGCAGCGGGGCAACTCTCAAATTTGTGCCATCTGCTTTCGTTGCCTAAGGCTTTGGCATGCATATTGTTGTTTTCCCACCTTCGGGGCACTTGACATTGCGAGTATGGGGCTACCCCTACATAGCGACCTTGAAAGCCAGGCAAAAGACCATTTTAAAACAATTATATCTAGTCACTGACTTTGAATTGTAGAAGAATGATACATACTATTTCCTGCTGCCCGCAGGTGGGTTTTTGTCTCACTTGCCCCAAAAGAACCGAAGCCTCTACACAAGTCAGAGCTTTTGTGTTGTGTTTTGGTGCTGTGGTGTTTTTTTTTTTCTCCAGACACAATCTCGGGCTGGATAAAGAAAAGCAATCTCTCAGATAAGTGATTTGTGAAAAGTGTCACATTCTCACCTGGCAATAATTGCCTGTTGGTGTCACTGTGCTGTGATGATAGGTGCTTGTAAAGAGAGAAGGGATGGGCAAGGGTGTGGGGGGTTACTATGACCAGCTTGAGTGATGTATTGTCAGGATTGAAAGGAGAGCTGTAAAATGCACTTAAATACCTTTGTATATCCTCTGAACACGTAAAATATCAAAGTGTTGCAGGGTGTAAAACATAAGTAATTTCATCTGTGTGTGTGTGTGTGTGTGTGTGTGTGTGTGTGGTAAAGAATATAATCTGGCCTAAAGCGATGGAGCGATGGCATTAAAGATCCCATATTATGCTCATTTTCAGGTTCATAATTGTATTTTAAGGTTGTACCAGAATAGGTTTACATGGTTTAATTTTCAAAAAACACCATATTTTTGTTGTACTGCACATCTCTCTCTCACTGCTGCCGCTCCTCTTTTCACCTTGTGTTCAGGTCTCTGTTTTAACTACAGAGTGAATAATCTATTCTTCTGTACTATCTTTGGCTGCACTCGCACATGCGCAGTAGCTCAGATCGTAGATCATGTCAGTTAGCTCCATAGACAGTAAAAGAAAGGTTGTTTCTCCAACTTTGTTCAGTTCCAAGGCAGGATTAGCCGGGAGACTTCTTCTAAACGGGGGCGCACATGTAAGTAGTTCTTTTGTAGATTATGGTGAACTTGTGTGTGTTGTAGCAGTGCTTTGCCATTGAGAACGAGCTAGCATGACAACATAACGGTTGTGGTTAGCCAGCTCGTTTCGGCTAGTGACGTAAAAAGCCCTGCAGATTTTGAACAGCTCACCTGGAGACTGAAGGCAGGACACATTCAGAAACCCGTATCTCACTCAAAACAGCATGGATAGATTTTTTTCAAAGTTTGTATGCTTGTGGAAGCACCAGAGACACAAAATAACACCCCAAATCCCAGATAAAGTGTTTTTTTTCATAATATGGGCACTTTAAGTGGGACTCTACACATCTATGACTGACAGAAAAATGAAGGAAAGCAGCAATGAGAGAGACTGAAAAAGGTAGAGATGCACATTATCAATGTCACACTGGTTGCACTTTTAACATTTTAGTTGAGCTTTATATCACCTTATTACTTGTCCCATTTGTTTTCCTTTCTTTCATTATTTGCATTTATTTACTTCCTAGCTGCCAGCTTCTGTCAGATTGTGCAGCATCCCTGGTTCAAATCCCTTTGATCTGTGTACAAAAGGAATTAAACTGGTTAGAGAAGGTTCCTGTTGCGCTAAACTGATTACCTGGCCAATTTTGGACATGCAGAAAGCTGGGTGAATACGGCATAGTTTGATTTGAATAAAGTTGAAAGCTGGAATATTCTATGAGATTGGCAAGGCTTTCTGGCCATGTTTTATTTAGTTTATGCCAGCTTGTTTTATTCCCCTCAGTGTTTCTACTTGAAAACATCTTTTCAGCACTCGTACATTTGTGGACACTAACAGGAGAGACATTCATTCAAAATGCAATATGAGGTGAGAAATATATTGATGTGGAAAAATTATTTAAAAAGATATGCGGACTGCTGAAAAGCAAAGTTCGGAGATCAAGACTAAAAGGTTCAACGTGAGAATAATGTATACACATATTCTTAAGCTGGTTTATCGCTTAAACTTTCTGTTTTCAAACAACTACGTCCACTACAATGTCCACTTTACCACACATTGTAGATTCACATCCCAACACTGCAGCTATACAATATCACTATTAAAGTAGCTGAAATAAAACCCTTAACCAAAAAACGGTAATGACAAACAAAGTCCTTGAAACTAAAAAGTCATGCTCTCTCATACATCAGGAAAATAATCTTGCCATGTCATATTATGAAAAATCTCATTATGGTATGTAAATTTGATAGCACTGAATATGTGAGAGGAGGCATATGCATATGTTTGTTAGCTCTTCTGACAGCTCTCTACAAAGCTCTCCAGTGTGATAGCCTCATGATGGAGCCAAACTCATCAAGGAGTGTCGGGGAAAACAACTCAACTTGATGTTGACACGTGGAGAGTGTTCGTAGAGGTGAAGAGCTCTTAGATGCCTCTCAAGACGACAGTGCACGGACACACACACATCTGTGTACAGTACACGCACACAGACAGAGAGACAAATGCAGGCACACACTTGACTCGTGAACACTTGTCGTAAGATATATGACACATTGGATCCTGTCTGGAGAAGAAAAAAAAGCTTGTGAAATCTGGAGAGCATGTGGTGGTGAAAATGAGGGTTAGAGTCTGAACTTCACCTGGGCTGTCGCACAGTAGAAAAACATCTGTCACTCTCGTTTACAAATCATCAATCTAACTTTGAACCAGCTTTGGATAGAATATATTTGATCCCAAATCAACATGCATGAATTGTCACTTGCCTCACTCAATAGCTGCAATGGAATATTTATTAATATTGCTATCTTAATTAGCATTGCATTGGTATTGGACTTGCTGTAGTTTGACAAATAGTGGCAGCTGTGTTGAACATTCAAACTTTGTGTTGTGACCATTTTGCCACTTATGACTTCAATGACTATTTGATGCTATCCCAATAGACGTGCAAAACATTAATGTGGTAAATACACTAAAAACAAGTACTTATGTCCAAATGATAAAATTGGATCCGAAAATGATGTTCCATATACGTCTGCCAACTCTATGCTATGGTCTGGTTGACTTCAGTGCAACTGAAACTATGTAGCAAAAATTAGGGACGGATTGCCTTTATAGTGTAAACAAGCCAAGTGGTAGATGATGGCTGAACCACTACTATGACCCCCTCCCCAAGGCTTTTTTCAGCCACCAGCACTGTGTTAAAGCATGTAATGAGGCCACTGTGTTGGCGCAGCTTACTTAAAAAAAACGCCACATCGTCAGGCATAATGCCTTAAAATTCATCTATCTGTTACTCAAACAGGCCTTCCATATTTCATTTTATCACTGGTCCCTAAAGCAACACTTCCACACCAGCCCTGCATTGCCATGCTGTTGGCAATATGATGGGCAATACAGTCAGTTTGTAGACACAAGCTGCTAAAAAGGAAGCCTGTCAACAGCACTGCGCAAAGTCATTTTGGTACTGGTCAAAGCAGCTTGGGCAGTAAGGGCTAGGTTAAACAGAAATAATCCATCAGTTGTTTGATGATGGGAGCGGGGGTCTGAGACCTAAACAACAAGCAACAAAATGGACCACTAAAGTGCAGTCTCTCAGATAGGCCCAACACTGTGGTGAGTTTCAGAAAGTTGGAAATTAGACTCTCCACCTCAAAGGGCGCCAGGCACAGTGATTCCACAATACTTGCCCAGAAAGGATCAACGAACAATGGTAAAATGTGTTATACAAACTAAAGTGTCATTGCACATCGTCTCCAACATGACATGACAAAAATAAACACCATCTGATTAAAGCATATTTGGCAATATTAACATTTTCAGATTTCCAGGTTTTACTGCAGCATACTTTGTATACTGTGCAGATTAAACATGTGGTTATTCTCAACAATTTGCTGTCCATGTCAGAGGTATTGTTTTAATTTAAAGGGATACTTCACCGATTTAGCATTCAGCTTTGTATCAGTAGAAACCCGGTAGTATTTCTGAATGACCGTGCGTCCCTCCCTCATGTCCCCCTGAGACGGGAGATCTCTGCATTGGGGTAAATCTGTGACGTAAAATGACGATTTTTGCGTCATCGGAAGATTTTTTTGGCCAGAGAAAAAGACTACAGCCAGTAGTAGGAGCTACTTCCGCATGTTTTCAACCCGCCCATCACCCGAAGCGAGCCGATCTCAGCCGGAAAAAAAACAAAATGTCAGCCATCTTGAATCCTCGCTAAACAGGGCTCTCTCTCATGTATGTATTAAGAGAACTTCTCAGCAGCAAACTTTTACAACAATTATGTCCAGGGCATGAAGTTAACTTTTTTGACCACCAGCCACTGTGGCGGGTGGATTTAAAAATCCACCCGCCACAATGACTTTTTACCAGCCAGATTTTTTTTTTGCCTCATAAAGGTGAAAAACAGGAATTACTGTGTCTCTCTGATCCTATCCTGTCCTATTCATCGTAGCCTGTGTATTAAGGCAAAACATAATACTTTATTGAACTAATCAAATTTGAACATACAGCTAGGCCTATGTGTCAGTGGCTTGTTGATCTTTACATCGTTAGTTAATTTTCTATCCTGGTCTGGGACACACATTCATACGGTTTGAGTAGCTACTTATTGGACTTTAACTTATTGCACTTACAATAATGAGCGTAGCTGTCCTCAATTTAGGTAATTATGTACGTCTCATCTCCGTTTTTTCCTGCATTCACCGTGTGATTGTGTCCATGTGTGTGTGTGTGTGTGTGTGTGTGTGTGTGTGTGTGTGTGCGTGCGTCGCGGGGGAAATCGAGCAACAGCCCAGGACAGGATTGAAACGGCAGCAGCTTTCAGAGTGAAACATCGCTACAGCGTACATTGATGTTAAAATTTCTACCGGTTGGCAGGACAGTCTGAAATGTTTTGCACGGTCTGTCGCTGTACGTTTTGTTGGTAAATGTGAAATGTTCGAGTCACACACGTCTTGTCTTCGTTATCAGAAACAAGGAAATGAATTTGACCCGTTCTCACTACCGCTTGGTCAGTGGCTGCACGTGGGACTGCTGGGATTGTCGCGAGTAATGCAAATGCGATAGGGGGCCCCGGCTGTCAATCAGTGTCTTCCAGTGATGCAGGCCCCTGATTGGTCTGGGCCCGTAAGCAACCGCGTACCCTGCTTACCAATAGTTGCGCGTCTGAATCATTCAATTCTCATTGGCTACCGGCCAATGTGGCAGGTAGATTGACAGTGTTACCCGCCAATTGCAAAATTCACCCGCATTTGGCGGGTGGGCGGGTGTTAATTTCATGCCCTGATTATGTCCATTCAAACTACTGCACGGGTACCACCGGGATACATCGGTACAGATCGGAGAATATGCAGGGAACGTTATTACAGACAGAATAATCGTCCCACTACGAGAGCTTCGCATGCCACGGAGACCAGCGGTCTCGCACGATGCCCCGAGCCGGGTAGGGGACATCCTCATCAGCTAGGTGGGAAGCTAACGCTATCCGGCCACCTGTCCCATCAATCCTGCTTGCAAGTGTCTGTTCATTAAACAACAAACTGGACAACATCCAACTTCAACGATGCTCCCAACGTGAGTTCAGAGACTGTGTTTTTTGTTTTCATGGAAACATGGCTGAACAACAGTGAACCGGACTGTCCAGCTACCAGGCCTGCTAGCCTAGAGCTAGAGATGCTCTGTATGAAGGTGGGCTGTGTTAACACGGACTGGTGCAGAAATGTGGTGATTTGTATCCAACTAACTGCTAACCGCTGGAGTTTGTGACTGTTACATGATGACCATTCGACATTCCACGCTAATTCACGGCTGTGTTTATACTCAGTGTTTACAGCCCACCAAGCGCTAATGCTGGTATGCTTAGCTGAACTTTACAGAGCCTATAATGTGTGTGTGCACTAAATGTAGCCTGTTTCGTATGTCGCTTTTATATAATGTCGTTTTTATATAATGTCGTTATTATATATTTTAAATGTGTAACACCACTTGAGCCACGATGAAACGTTGTTTTGTGTATATGGTTGAAATAACAATAAAACACATTGAGTTGAGTCGAATGCCTCACTGTCTGTCTGTCAAGCGGTAGGCATGGCTTGGGAGTGGACTCAAAGCAGCTAAGTGCATTCTGGGATTTGGTGTCTTTCATCCATATGAGCCAAAAACCCATTTTCTGGCTTTTCTCCGCCTAGAAGGCACCAATTTATTAATTTTTTTCACATTCTGCTACATAAGTAACCCAATTTAAAGATATATTCAGCGTTCCAGCGGTGAAATATCCCTTTAAGAACACAGATTTGGGCCTGTAAGATACCCTGGGTTGAGGAGTTATTTTAGTGTTATAGAACATCTAATTATGAGCAAAATGAGATGAAAAAAAAAGCAAAATGAAAAATGTGTAAGAGAGAAGAGCAGGGAAGACAAGAGAGATAAAGACCTAATTAGTAGTCATATTTCTTCTCATGTGTTTTGAGTTCTGCTAAAGATGATAAGCAGTTTCTGCTCTGTATTATATTGTTTGTGTGTGTGTGTGTGTGTGTGTGTGTGTGTGTGTGTGTGTGTGTGTGTGTGTGTGTGTGTGTGTGTGTGTGTGTGTGTTTGTGTGTGTGTGTGTGTTTGCACAGATGCTTGAGAGCGTGTGTCTCTTTTTTCCTCCTAAGAACTCGTTTTTCCCCCTAAGAATTAGTTAGAGGTGTTTTGGACCATGCTTCTCTTGTACAACTATAACCCCATAGATTTTAGTGATGTAGTGATTAGGATAATGATCTGCCTCTATTCTATGGCCAGTTTAACTTACATCTATGTGAGCACTAGTAAGGGGTCGAACAGCCCAGTGCTTACTCCTGCTTCTATCCATACAAATACTCTTTGCACACTGCTCACTGTTCGTCTCTGACTTTACAAAAGGTCCATAATTTGTACCACCACCAGCCTTTCCCTATACCCTGTAGAACAACAAGCCATCTCTCTGGCCATGTTTTAGGAAATCATTTGTATTGTATCTGGTCTGTAGCATAATGACATATGGAGAGGGCCTCATATGTGAGTGAGTCAGTGAGGCCACATGGGCTCAGATAGGTATAAATGGGACTGGGACAGCACTTCACGAGATCACATGTAGTAGTGTAGATAGAAGTAGTGCAGGTAAATTGGGAACGTCTAGAGAAGGCCCCTGTCCGACAGACTTTCAACTCACACCTCCGGCGGAGCTTTTCGTGCATCGCTGTGGAGGCTGGGGGCATTGAACCTGAGTGGACAATGTTCAACATTTCCATTGCTGAAGCTGCGGCAGGGAGCTGTGGTCTTAGGGTCTTTGGTGCCTCAAGGGGCGGTAACCCACAAACACCGTGGTGGACACCGGTGGTCAGGGAAGCTGTCCGACTGAAGAAAGAGTCTTTCCAGGATATGTTATCCCAGAGGACTCTGGAGGCAGTTGCAAGGTACTGAAGGTCCCGAAGGGCTGCAGCCTCTGCCGTGAAAGAGGCAAAGCAGCGGGTGTGGGAGAAGTTCGGAGAAGACATGTAGAAGGACTTTCGGTCGGCACTAAGGCGCTTCTGGAAAACCGTTCGCCACGTCAGGAGGGGGAAGCATGGAACAAGCTGTGTACTGTAAGGATGGGACGCTGTTGAACCCAACTGAGGAGGTAATAGGGCGGTGGAAGGAGCACTTTGAGGAACTCCTAAATCCAGCTAATATGCTATCTATGTCAGAGGCAGAGCGGGAGGATGATGGGGGATTGTCGTCAATCTCCCTGGTGGAAGTCGCTGAGGTAGTCAAACAACTCCACAGTGGCAAAGCCCCGGGGATTGATGAGATCCGTCCAGAAATGCTGAAAGCTCTGGGTGTGGAGGGGCTGTCTTGGTTGACACGCCTCTTCAACATTGCATGGAAGTCTGGGACAGTGCCTAAGGAGTGGCAGACAGGGGTGGTGGTTCCCCTGTTCAAAAAGGGGGACCAGAGGGTGTGTGCCAACTACAGGGGTATCAAACTTCTCAGCTACCCTGGCAAAGTGTACTCCAAGGTAATGGAAAGAAGGGTTTGGCCGATAGTCAAACCTCAGGTTGAAGAGGAACAATGCGGATTCCGTCCTGGACGTGGAACAACGGATCAAATCTTCACTCTCGCAAAGATCCTGGAGGGAGCCTGGGAGTATGCCCAATCGATCTACATGTGTTTTGTGGATCTGGAGAAGGCGTATGACCGGGTCCCCCGGGAGATACTGTGGGAGGTGCTGCGGGAGTATGGAGTGAGGGGGTCTCTTCTCAGGGCCATCCAATCTCTGTATGACCAAAGTGAGAGCTGTATCCGGGGTCTCGGCAGTAAGTCTGACTCGTTTAAGGTGAGAGTTGGCCTCCGCCAGGGCTGCGCTTTGTCACCAATCCTGTTTGTAGTATTTATGGACAGGATATTGAGGCGTGGTCGTGGGTGGGGAGGGGTTGCAGTTCGGTGGGCTGGGGATCTCATCACTGCACTTTGCAGATGATGTGTTCATCATCGGCCTGTGACCATCATCACTCACTGGATCGGTTTGCGGGGGCGGTATTGTATTCAATTTATCGCACAGTTGTGACAAAAAGAGAGCTGAGCCAGAAGGCAAAGCTCCCGATCTACCGGCTGGGCCATGACCGAAAGAACGAGATCCAGGGTACAAGCGGCTGAAATGGGTTTCCTCAGGAGGCTGGCTGGCATCTCCCTAACCCTACAGTCACACATGCTACAAAAAAGAGCAACACGCACTGGTGGGTGCTCCTGGGCGTGCCTTGCCTACTCCTGGTTGCTTGGCAACAGTAAACAGAAATTCTCCAGTGCTACCTTCAAGAACATCTTACAAGTCACTTCAGAGGTATTGTCAAGTCACAATAACGATGTTTTTGGATTTAAAAGTATGTATTACCCGATGAAAGTAACAAAATATGAGATAAAATGCCAAACTTATCAGATATATACAGAAATACGATGTCCTGAAGCGTTTCCACTATCTTTAATTATTTTCTTCGATTCAAGCAACCACTGACATACATCACGCTGCCCTCACGCTGCCTGTCGCTTTGTCACATTGCTCAGCATTTGCACTTTCTTGTCTATTTCGGCCCCGCCTTGCTCGTGGCAGCAGCTATCTCGTCGCTTGTCGCTGGCAAACGGCCAATCCCATTGAAAATTAATGGCAGCCTGTCGCTTTGTTGCTCTCTTTTGTAGCATGTGTGACTGTAAGGTTAGAGATAGGGTGAGAAGCACAGTCATCTGGGAGGAGCTCGGAGTAGAGCTGCTGCTCTTTCGCATCGAAAGGAGCCAGTTGAGGTGGTTCAGGCATCTGGTAAGGATGTCCCCTGGGCGCCTCCCTAGGGAGGTGTTCCAGGCACGTCCAGCTGGGAGGAGGCCTCGGGGAAGACACAGGACTAGGTGGAGGGATTATATCTCCAACCTGGCCTGGGAATGCCTCGGGATCCCCCAGTCGGAGCTGGAAAGGGAAGTTTGGGGTCCCCTGCTGGAGCTGCTCCCCCCGCGACCCGACACCGGATAAGCGGAGAAAGATGGATGGATGGCTTTAGATATCCAATCCCAAAAGGCTTAAACAGAGCGACACTCCCACATCATGTGTTTATAGCTTTCCAATGAATTAAACTGGCACATACTGCAGTTTGGAATTTGCACTTGTATCATGCAGGTCCCCCGGGAGACATTGTGGGAGGTGCTGCGGGAATATGGGGTGAGGGGGTCCCTTCTCAGGGCCATCCAGTCTCTGTATGACCAAAGCGAGAGCTGTGTACGGGTTCTTGGCAGTAAGTCAGACATGTTCCCGGTGAGGGTTGGCCTCCGCCAGGGCTGCGCTTTGTCACCAATCCTGTTCGTAGTATTTATGGACAGGATATCGAGGCGTAGTCGTGGTAGGGAGGGGTTGCAGTTCGGTGGGCTGGGGATCTCATCGCTGCTCTTTGCAGACGATGTGGTCCTGATGGCATCATCGGCCTGTGACCTTCAGCACTCACTGGATCGGTTTGCAGCCGAGTGTGAAGTGGCTGGGATGAGTATAAGCACCTCTAAATCTGAGGCCATGGTTCTCAGCAGGAAACCGATGGAATGCCTTCTCCAGGTAGGGAATGAGTCCTTACCCCAAGTGAAGGAGTTTAAGTACCTTGGGGTCTTGTTCGCGAGTGAGGGGACAATGGAGCGGGACTTGGTCGGAGAATCGGCGCAGCAGGGGCGGTATTACATTCAGTTTATCGCACCGTTGTGACGAAAAGAGAGCTGAGCCAGAAGGCAAAGCTCTCGATCTACCGGTCAGTTTTCGTTCCTACCCTCACCTATGGTCATGAAGGCTGGGTCATGACCGAAAGAACAAGATCCAGGGTACAAGCGGCCAAAATGGGTTTTCTCAGGAGGGTGGCTGGTGTCTCCCTTAGAGATAGGGTGAGAAGCTCAGTCATCCGTGAGGAGCTCAGAGTAGAGCCGCTGCTCCTTCACGTCGAAAGGAGCCAGTTGAGGTGGTTTGGGCATCTGGTAAGGATGCCCCCTGGGTGCCTCCCTAGGGAGGTGTTCCAGGCACGTCCAGCTGGGAGGAGACCTCGGGGAAGACCCAGGACTAGGTGGAGGGATTACATCTCCAACCTGCCCTGGGAACGCCTCGGGATCCCCCAGTCAGAGCTGGTTAATGTGGCTCGGGAAAGGGAAGTTTGGGGTCCCCTGCTAGAGCTGCTCCTCCCGCGACCCAACCACGGATAAGCGGGCGACGATGGATGGATGGATGGATCATGCAAAAAATCTGTTGACAGGCATATAGTAAACTCTGAGACATAATTTAAAATTGATAAGTTAGTGGTTTAGGTTCTTAAAAGTGCAGAAGGTATTTTCTCATACATTGTCCCACTCCCAACATATGTCTTCAAAGTCTCTATTCCTTTCTCTGAGCATACACAGGTATTTCTGTTGCCCAGACAATGGTTTGGAGTACTGATACAAACACCCTGGTGGGAAAAGAGTTCATCTAGTCCATTAAAGGGTGAATGGGAACCTTAGCCCCCAATGGCTCACAATATGATTTAAAGTGCTGACTGTGTCTACTGTTTTCCAGTAGCTTTGGCCATAGCAGTGTTTCAGCAGTGATTACGAGTTGTGTGGTTTTAAAGTATGATACATGAGTATCTCTAAATTTCTGCACTGACTCAACATCTTCAACACAAATGGAGTAACACTGTAGTAAAAAAAAACTTGATGAAAATAAAATGCTGCATGTCTATTTAGGCAGCAATATAATGTCTCTGCTTTTCCTCCCCTGCTTGTTTTCTTGTTACTTTGCCACATGACTCACAGTGTTTTATTTCAACTGCTTATCAAGTGTTTCAGAGAGAAAAGACAGGATATTACATTATATCTTCATGTTATTAAGATTTGTACTTTAAAGAAGTGAGGGAGGAAATGTTCCTCAATAATAGTAAGCTCTTTTGATACCGGTAGGACAGACTAAAATGTGTGAACATTGCAAGCAAGTTATACTATATTTGTATATATGCCAGTGAATGCGTCACATATTGAGACCTGTTTATGACAGTGGCTGTCATTATGATTCTGCTGGCAGAGTGGAGAGAAGGTGATGCACAAGATATGATGCGGAACAGAAATGGGAAACTTAAAGCCAGTGCCTGACTATATGACATAAAGCACTAAGCAACACATCAACATTACAACCTTAACCTAATGTGTATGTGTGTAGCGATTTGTTTTGTCTTCTTTACTTATCTCCTGTTAATACAACACGTTGGGAAGAGAAACATGATAAAGCAAACCATGGAGTGAAAAGAGAGCGAGTGCAGAAGAGTGCAAGCCTGTCATAAATCAGATTTGTTATGTGTGAGAATTAGAAAAAACAGGCAGATAAAGACCTAGGGAGAAGAGTAAATGCCATAAAGGAGCGAAAGTGATGATTATACAAGATGGGGATCATCCTAAAAAACCCTTAAAGTGAGCTCTATCAAGAGGGGATTAGATATTTCTTCTACACTTTAAGCTTGAACTGTATAAATGTTAAATGCTGGCAGCATCCTCTCCATTAATCAACAGTAGTGGCATCACTGAATGATATCAACAAACATGACCCAAAATGTCCTTATTTCATAGTGGAGTCTTAGATCAGATGAATATAAACATCCTCATTATGGAGTTGTCAACTACATCAAATTATCTTCCCAGACTCTCTGTGGAGTCTGCTAAGAATCCAGGTAGAAAGTGAAGCCACACTAAGGACTACACAGACATGGTAAGTGAAAGCAATGGCTGCCAAATTTGGTCCAGAAACCAAACAGAATATGATATGACATATTATGTGGTAAGAAATGCATTTTTTGATACATGGGGGACAGAGGAAAACTACATTTACAATTAGTTCACAAATGAATAAATATTTGCAGAAACCATGTCAAGCCAATTTAAAATACATTAATGAAATTACCATCGTCAGATTTATTAAAATAAAAGCCGAGTAAATCAAATAGCGGAACTTGCCTTGCCTCTGGGAAGTGAGAATTTGCAACACAGCTACAATGTCTCTCTCAGCATACCAGAGAAAAGTTTTAGAGAGGAAAAAAAAACAGACTTAGATTGACATGAACATGATGAGTAGGCCAACTTATAAAATTATAGGCCATTAATGCTCGCTTTAATGGACGCCACAAAGAATGTCACACATCAAATGTGCGTGTGGATGCGTGGGGGCATGCGTGTGTCTGGTGTCATTGGCATCATTTACTTAAATCAGCAGCAGCCATGCATTTTACAGTGAGAAGGATATAATGATTACACATACATCATATATTTACTCTAGCAAGAATGTCTTTCAAAGAACCATGTGTCAGCACATGCAGTGCGCTGACAAGGAAAGTTACAAAAATAGAATAAATCAAAGGGAGGTGGAGGCGGTTGAAGAAGTAAGCTTCAGTGTTTCTCCATTTTCACTAAAGCCATATCAGCCATATCAGAGTTTAAAGGGATACTTCACCGATTTAGCATTCAGCTTTGTATCAGTAGAAACCCGGTAGTATTTCTGAATGACCGTACGTCCCTCCCTCATGTCCCCCTGAGACAGGAGATCTCTGCATTGGGGGGGTCTGGAAAAAATCTTCCGATGACGTAAAATGACGATTTTTTGGCCAGAGCAATAGACTACAGCCAGTAGTAGGAGCTACTTCCGCATGTTTTCAACCCGCCCATCACCCGAAGCGAGCCGATCTCAGCCGGAAAAAAACGAAATGTCAGCCATCTTGAATCCTTGCTAAATAGGGCTCTCTCTTCTCAGCAGCAAACTTTTACAACAATTATGTGCATTCAAACTACCGCACGTGTACCACCGGGATACATCAGTACAGATCGGAGAATATGCAGGAAACGTTATTACAGACGGAATAATCAGCACTACGAGAGCTTCACCTGCACGGAGACCAGCGGTCTCGCTCGATGCCCCGAGCCGGGTAGGGGACATCCTCATCGGCGAGGTGGGAAGCTAACGCTAGCCGGCCACCTGTCCCATCAATCCTGCTTGCAAGTGTACGTTCATTAAACAACAAACTGGGCTACATCCAACTTCAACGATGCTCCCAACGCGAGTTCAGAGACTGTGTTTTTTGTTTTCGTGGAAACATGGCTGAACAACAGTGTACCAGACTGTCCAGCTACCAGGCCTGCTAGCCTAGAGCTAGAGATGCTCTATATGAAGGTGGGCTGTGTTAACGGACTGGTGCAGAAATGTGGTGATTTGTATCCAACTAACTGCTAACCGCTGGAGTTTGTGACTGTTACATGGCGACCATTCGACATTCCACGCTAATTCACGGCTGTGTTTATACTCGGTGTTTACAGCCCACCAAGCCTAATGCTGGTATGCTTAGCTGAACTTTACAGAGTCTATAATGTGTGTGTGCACTAAATGTAGCCTGTTTCGTATGTCGTTTTTATATAATGTCGTTTTTATATATTTTAAATGTGTAACACCACTTGAGCCACGATGAAACGTTTCGTGTATATGGTTGAAATAACAATAAAACACAGTTGAGTTGAGTCGAATGCCTCACTGTCTGTCTGTCAAGCGATAGGCGTGGCTTGGGAGTGGACTCAAAGCAGCGAAGCGAAGTGCATTCTGGGATTTGGACACCAAATCCCAGAATGCACACCATCGCTTCTTTCATCCATATGAGCCAAAAACACATTTTCTGGCTTTTCTTGGCCTAGAAGGCACCAATTTAATTTTTTTTTCACATTTCTGCTACATAAGTGACCCAATTTAAAGTTTAAATATATTCAGCTTTCCAGCGGTGAAATATCCCTTTAATGTTTTGGGAAAAAATATTTCCTTTGCACTTTATTTTTTTCTCTTTATTTCTTAAGCAGATTTTGAGTTTATATGCACCTTTGTCAGTCACTGGATCACTCCATCTGTCTCCCCTCCATCTTTTGAACCCCTCTATTGTCTCAATCTGTCATTTCTCTTTCAGTTTGTGTACACGTTATGGACGTGGTTGCCAAAGTAAAACTGACGTAATCCAAGCTTGAAATATTGTTCCCATCGCTCTTTATCCTGCCTCCTGTGTTTCCCCAGTGATGATCCTTTTCTCATTAGCTTCCCCCCATCATTCTCTTTCCATCTGCGCACATTCCTCTCCCCTTTGTCTCCGTTTGCAGTGAGCACACTGCTCCTGCCTCTCTTTTCTACTTGTGTTTACTTGGAGGGGATTCAACGCAGCCAGAAAGGGGAAAGGGGGTTGGAGTTGAGGGTGTGGTGGGTTGATTTGTCTCATTGGTGCTGATTGTAATCAATTAGGGCGTGCTGCTCATTAGAGCTATACTTGGATCATTATGGAGGCAGCATCTGCTGCCTGTACACACGTTGACAAACTATAACAACACTAGACCACATCAATGGCAGACACTTATGTTTGTCGTAATACCTCACAAGAGTTGGCGTCAGATGAGGTAACATCACTTGGGAATATGTGTTTATATTTTGACAACAATAACTGGGTGTGATAGAGCTTATAAAATGATGTTGACAATTTTATTATGGTGGATGCCTACATGTGTACTTGCCTCTACACAGTGAGTACCACACAATAAATCTGATAAATACACGTTTTATGCCCATGCACAAACACACACACACCCACAAAAACATTTTCTGCCAAGTCCTCTGTGCCTGGCCACACAGAGCAAAGCTGTAGATTACAGCAAAGGTGAACAAATGCCACCCATGCTTCTCAATTATATGCTGCCCATTCAAGGTTGCACGCACGCACACACACACACACACACACACACACACACACACACACACACACACACACACACACACACACACACACACACACACACACACACACACACACACACACACACACACACACATTCACAATAGTCACAGACTTACAGGTATGGATGCAAACACAGATTTACTGTATACACACACACACACACACACACACACAGACACACAGACCCCTGTACATGCACACGCATGTGAGGGTTAAAACATCCACTCATAAATCAGCGAGACTGGAATGCCGGCATTTAAAAGGCCCTGCCCACATATTGTAAATATATGCAGCCTTTATGAGAGCCACTGTTCCAGAGGTCAGTGAGGGGTAGACACTGGGTTATGACAGGGAAATGAATACTGCGTGTCTTTCTCTGGAGCTCTCTTTACATTTATGCCTCTGCCACTGTCTCCTGCTCTCGCTTCTGTACAGTCTCTTGGGGGGGATTGTTGGGTCTTTGTAAATTATAGTGTGGTATAGACCTACTCTATCTGTAAAGTGTCCTGAGATCACTCTTTTTTTTTTTACACTAAATAAAATTGAATTAAATTACAGTCAGAACATTCATCCTGATTCCTGTAGCAAAATAAAGAGGGCTAAACAGCTGATGCACAGAGGGAACGAAAGATGGAATACTAAGATGCATGGTTCAAAAGATAGCCCTTTTGATTATCATTGCTAGCCTGGAATTGCTCAATAAATGACAACTTACTGAAACAGAACAGCATCTGTCTTCAATCACCAAACCTAATTGGCTCTAGGGAGGGACATTGGGCCACATTTACGAATATGTGCGTAGAAATGTTCTTTGCGCACAAAATAAAAGTGCACTCAAAATGATTCATGTCATGTGCACACCTTCTACTCCCTTCTTACCACATTGCATATGTTAGTGAATCAGAATCATTCTAAATTGACAGGTGCATACCCACTATTTCCAATCAGCATATGCCACGGCCCCTTATCTGTATAAGGAAATACTGTACATTTGCCTAGAGGTTGATTAAGGAGAAAGCCGTGAAATTGTTGTAAAGAGAAGCATGGCCTCTAAAGACTAAAAGCAAACAGATTTCCTGACTGAAGAAATTGAAATAATTGTGTCAAAGGTGGAGACCAGAAAAGGCACAAGACTTTGGTGTTTCCTCGGGAGTGACGATGGTTTAACAAAAAATAAATAAGGAAATAACCAGACTGTGACTAAATTATGGACTGTGGCTCAGGTAAAAAAAAATGGTTTGACATTAAAGTTTATGCCAATAAAAAGAATAACAGACCAGAAGAAAAGAAGGAAACACGTGGACAAGGACCACCTGACCTGTCAGCCCAAGATTAGAGACTCACCACAATTATTGTTTTATTAATGTAGCATTTGTATAATTCTTAATTGTATATAATTCTTTCTTTTACTTTTTAACTTAACATTTTAACTTTCTTTTTTTAAATTTGCGGTATCAGCAAATCAAATTCCTGTGTACATTGTACATTTGGTAAATAAAAGTGATTCTGATAAGTTGCACGGTCATGGAAGGTTTGTATCATGCGGACGCGCCAACAGTTTTGTTGTCATTTCTTAGAATTCCTCATGGGGTCGGCAGAAACTACACACTACAGCTTTTAACTAAAATCTGTCCTGCACTACCTTACAAGACACCACTGTGTTAAGCTGCTTCATTGTGTTTGAGTCTCTTTTCCGATACACACTGTGTTGGAGGGCATGGGCATTCTCTGGGGTGGTGTCTTTCTCTGTGGGTCTAAATTGAGGCAGTTCTAAATTTGTTTGCAGAGTACGTACAAATTCAGGTGAGATTTTTAGCGTAAAACATTCATATGCAAGGTTTAAGCACAGATTTGTCTACACTGTTTGAGAATAAGGCTCATTTAACGTGTTGGCCTGTCCAATAACAATATTGCAGTGAATGTGTCAAAAAGATCTAAAAATAGTGATACATTTTGGATTTGTATTTTTTATTATTTTTTGCAAAACATTATATCCTCTAGTCTAGACAATGGTGCTGTTTGCATGGTATTGTAATATTTTAGCAAAGTAGAGTTAAGGTCAAATCGACTTCATGAAAGTGAAAGCCATGATTTATTTGCATGTGTGTGTTCTAGGTTCCCAGAGAAAGACAACACAAGAGACAAGAGCGACTAAATGGTTGGGTGTGTGTACATTTATGTTTCGCTGTCAGCTGCTGTTAAACAGAATGACAGCATGAGGGCAAAGGGGTCAAGCCTGTCTTCAGTAAATTACTTCTTTCCTAGTTCCAGGGTCCTCTCTCTCTCTCTCTCTCTCTCTCTCTCTCTCTCTTGCTCTCTCTATCTATCCCTGTGTGTGTGCCTGAACTGACCACACACAGTAATAGCCCTCAAGGTTAATTGACCATAAGCAGAGTACTTGTTCCTCCAAATAGACATTCAGGGTTAGGGTCTCCTCCCTACCTCTCCCCTGACCTACGCAAGATATCATTACCAGTTCTCTTTGTTGATCTATCTCTATCCCTTCTTCAAGACCCACAGAGAAAGACACCACCCCAGAGAATGCCCATGCTCTCCAACACAGTGTATATCTGAAAAGAGACTCAAACACGATGAAGCAGCATAACAGAGTGGTGTCTTGTAAGGTAGTGCGGGACGGTTTTTAGTTTACAGCTGTAGTGCGTAGTTTCTGCCGCCCCCATGAGGAATTCTAAGTAATGACAACAAAACTGTCGGCGCGTCCACATGATACAAACCTTACATGAGCCAAGGAGGACACAGAGGATTAAAAAAACATGATGGACTCTTCAGAAGAGGTAATTATCTTCACTCGACTTTTAGCGCGGGAAAGTCACCGGACGCCATAATCTTCTAGACATAGCCATACTGAAAAATACAGAGAGAGCTGTGTGGAGCTGATAGTCTTAATTAGCTTTGTAGCAACTCATTTGGCAATGGCTTGAATGTAACGTTCATTAATATCAAAAAGTTACACACTAAAGCTTTAAGGAACAAACACAATGGAAATATCACTGACCAGTGGGAAATGCCATATCCATAATTTATAATTTTTTTATTTGATAAAAAAAAATATTATGAATTTGGTTATTTTGTATTTCATGTCAGTATACAGTATATCCAGTTGTTAATTGGAAAATCCTTGCATTTCAATTAAGTGCTGTGATGATGCAGATGCTACAGAGCAAGGCTGCCAGAGAAATCTAAAGATCATATTCAATCTGTTTTCATTTTCAAATAAATGAATGAATTAATTTTAACAAAGTATAACACCCTCTGCAATTACTTTACATCTGCCACAGTAAAATTGTGTGCATGTGGCTGTGTGCACTTGTTTTTTTAATGAAAATATAGATATGTAATTAACTCTACTGTAAACAAATCAAAGTGGCATATACAGTATACCTTTGCGCTTTACAGCCCTATAAAGAGCGCACGACTCAGAAATTAGAGGCAATAACAAGAGCACTAAAGTGCTCATATTATGGTCATTTACAGGTTCATAATTGTATTTAGTGGTAGGATAGGTTTACATGGTTTAATTTTCAAAAAACACCATGTTTTTGTTTTACTGCACATTGTTGCAGCTCCTCTTTTCACCCTGTGTGTTTAGCTCTCTGTTTTAGCTACAGAGTGAGGCATCACACTTCTATTCCATCTTTGTTGGGAGTTGCACATGCACAGTAGCTAGGTAAGGACTACTACCCAGTCAGAAGCAGAGTATGAGGGCATGCCATGCTAGCGGCTAGGCGAGCATTATAACGTGTGTTACAAAGTGATGCACGTTCGTCACGGAAGTAAAGGCTGGACTACAACAGAGCTGTTTGGAGCCGTTTGTGAACAGTGTTTTCTGTTGGAGATGATAAGTGCCTTTGTGGTGGAGTTTGGGCTTTTTCACTTTGTAAACCTATAACATGCACAAAAAAGACACAATAAAGGAAAGGGGAAAAGCCAAAAAGCATAATATGAGCACTTTAAGGCACATTTTAAAAAGCAACCAACACTGTTAGAGTGTTAATGAAATTAAGTGATTTCCCCCTGAAATTGTATTAATTTGCTGTTTTTCAGAATTTGTTGTTTGGCTATAGACTCTCAGTCTAACCCTGATCTCTGAGTTGATTTACCCTGAGATGGGAAACTGAGTTTTCGGTTTCAGAACAGCTGATTCGAGTTGGTTCAATCAACTCAGAGTAGGTTCACTCAGAGTTAAGCGCGTGCACCACCACTATAAAAAGGCAGCATGAATGGAGCCATGATACTACGATTCACCATGGTAACAACCACAAACAAAGTGGTCGGCGGAAATACTCATGCGCACATATGAGTTTGAAAATGTATTTTGTTTAAAAAAAGCAACACGGCTGCTGCTGCAAAATAGCGAGAATTGATGTGGGAGAAAATTGCTGCTCGAGTCAATGCCTAAGCTCTAATATAGTGTATTAATTTCATAATCAATCACAGGTAACCTATAATATTACTGGTGAAAACTGGAATGGTAGTAGGCTACACCTATAATTTAATTTAGGTGCAATCCTGCAGGCAAAAAAATTACTACTAATCCCATTCTGAGGTTGCAGCACCATCATTAACATAATTATGATTTACAATAATTTATTTCTTTTTAATGTATCTTACTGGTTTGTGTCCAGGGAACTCTACAAAAAAGTTTAAAAAACGTTTCAGAGCGAGTCACACTCTTCTGATAGCGCTTTGTGGCTTTAGACTACTATGCTCCACATCACCAATGTTGTAAAGAAAACTGCCGTTTGCAAAAAAAACGTAATGTGACAAATAATCTGCTGGAATGTAAAAGGTTGACAAAAGGAAATGCCATGTTCAGAACAAAAACGTTTTAGTCTGCCTAACACAGTTAATAAACCAACCCTGATTTTTTATTCATAATGATAACAAACTGCCCTAAAATGCGCCTGATACAGACTGAATGAATGAATGAGGAAATGGAAGAACGCTGTGTCAGAGGGAGGAGACTGAGAGAAATCCGAGGTTTATTGAAGAAAACCTGCTCCCGACCAGGTTAGGTTCACAGGCTCAGTTACCATAGTAACTGACTCTGAGGTTAAGTTACCTCTCTTTCTGAAACAGAAAACCCAGAGTTTCGCTCATCTCAGGGTTAACAAACTCAGAGTTTTTACTAAACCTGCTTTCTGAAACGGACCCCTGCTCTCCTTGGTTTGTTTTTGTTTCAGAAGTCTGCAGTTGGATGTTGTTCCAAGTGCAGGAGCTGTGTCCTCCAAACAGACTATCCATGTGGGTCCTTCAGAGGCCCTGAAGGCCAGGCTGAGCTTGTCTCCTCTCCAAATGAGACTGTCTAGATTTACAAGAGAAACCAGAACTAATCATGTAAACTGGCTCACTATATAACTTGCCTTCAAACTGCCATCATTTTTATCCCAGAGCTGTGGCCTCTATCACTCCATTTCCACAGTTCTGTGAAATTATAAAAGTGTTAATATGCACTGTATGCACTTACATTTTACTGCCAATTTTTACTGATGCTGCTGCTCTTGTCCTGTCTTTTATCATCACAGATTTTTTAAAATGTTTATATATATATATATATATATATATTTTTTTTTTTTTAGTTCACCTCCAAGAAGAAAGGCAGACAAATTAGTATGCACCTGAATAATGACAATAAAGGTTCTATCTATGTATGTGTAAATGGCAGTGGTGAACTGGACAGAGATCCCTGATTCATGAGTTGACAATATGAGGTATAGCATTTCACTTCAACACTTGATGAAAAACAATTTCAAACTTCTTGTTGTGATCCTCTCCAGGTGTGCTGTACTGGTGACAACTTGCTTCTGTTCTTCTCCTCTGGGAAAACATGACCATGTTGCATTGTGGTATATGGGAGTGAAATGTAGGGTACACTCAAATTAGCTGTGCATTGTGGATATTTTATAGTGGACTATATAGTGAATTAAATCAACTGCGGAGATTTCGAACACCACTACAAAACACTATATAGTGCACTATTTCTGTGATAGGGAGTGGTTTTGAACACAGCTTGTGTGTGCCAGAGTGAGCCAGTGTGCTGAGCCAGGCCATTCCAGCATGTTCCAAACGGTTGTGCCGAAACCACGTGTTATTGCTTTGGAGTGCATCGAGAACATTATAGTCGCTGCGGTTGTGTAAACCACAGTTGTGTTTTGTTTGTTAATCATTTAGCCGTTTTTAACTTGTGCTGATATGATGTCAATCTTCTTTTAGTCGATCACTTTAAGATGTGTAGCTTGTTTAACAATGAATTATTTGATTTACGCTTGAATTGTTTCCACCTTTACCTTGGTTTTCCCTTGGTTTATTTAATTGTTCTGTCATCTACTCCTAGATTTAAAAGGGACATAACAACTTTGGAGGCTCGTCCAGGATCTTTTGAAAATCAGGATTGGTATGAGTATGCATAAATGAATGTCTTCTTCCACGTAGTGTAATTTCATCAGACAACCTTTTTTCCATGACTAAGATGAGACAATGACCAGACTGCACCAATGTCCAAAAACGCTAAGACTAAATTAACATGCATTACTGTTGACGTAAAAAGACAAGACTAAAATGTTTTGAATAAAACAACTTTTTTGCAAAAAGTCGGGTGTTTGACTAAAATGGTTATCAGAAATAATCTCAGAAATAAGTTATTTAAAAAATGAACAAATATTTTGACTACAACTAGACTAAAACTTGACTAACAAGATATGTGAATGACTAAATATGACTAAAACTAGCAAGGACATTTGGCACAAGACTAAAACTAAGACCAAATTAAAAACAGGTGACAAAATGAACACTACTTCCACGTTATTAATACTTGCGCAGTACCACAGCATGCAACAGTAACTAACTACTTCTAGTTAAGACATGCATACTATCAGTGATGACAGGATCCATTCAAGATCAACAAAACCTAAAACGTTTTCTTTTTTGTGCAAACAAGCTTCAACATGGCTCTCACACCAAAACACCTCGGTTTCGGTTGCTTGTGTATTACCGCATATTTTTGTGTATGAGCCAGCATGCAACTTGTTGCATCTCCTACTGTTTTTGCTCAGTTAGCATCGGTGGCTAATCATGGCAAATGAGAGCCATCAGGGAGGATAGATTGGCATAAGTTGGCATTAACTGGTGCATTAGCAAGTGTTGGGCAATTACTTTAATGATGTAAATTGGACCGAGATTTCCCCCTGCACAGGAAGTGAACGAGTGAAATGTAACAATGATTATGATTAGGCAGCTAATTATAGTATCAGCTCAATGTGGTACATACGCTGAGACAGTGTATTTAGACGACAGGCAGGGATGCTTGGTGTGTTCGCTGATTGCAATGTTTTGGTGTATGTGTGTGTGTGTGTGTGTGTGTGTGTGTGTGTGTGTGTGTGTGTGTGTGTGTGTGTGTGTGTGTGTGTGTGTGTGTGTGTGTGTGTGTGTGTGTGTGTGTGTGTGTGTGTGTGTGTGCACTGCCATAATTCTAACAGCTATGATTGAATGTGCTGATTTAGAGATGACTGACTTTACTTTGACACTTTTTGATCCAGCACACCATGCCTGATTTATGAAGGAGTGGTATACAGCATGAGCTATATATGAGTAATGCTTATGAAGTGTACAGTATGTCTTCCAAATGTGTATGTCTTCTAATTATAAATCAGAGGATATATATTTGGCTCTAGGTTTTTATATATGGGTAATATGAATAATAATGTGGCAGCATAGTGGCTCAGTGGTTAGACATTATGTGTTATTCATGTGATAGTATGACAGTATGGCTACCTGTCCAACTCGTACCCAGTCTCTGGCCCAGTGTGTGCTCTGCATAGGATAAACAGGCATGGAAACAAATGGATGGATGAATACTAATGTTAACCTGAGGAATGTAGATAAACTGTACAAATATATGCAAATTTTCATATTTCTATAAAAAAAAAAGATGCATGTACATTTTTAAGGGATAACTGGATACGTTTTGCATGCAGTGTTGCTACACGGGTGTTGCATTAAGTTATTTGATGTACAGTGAACTAATGACTGAATGGAGGTTGAAACAGGTGATGAGATGGCAAACACACCAGTCCAGTCAAAGCTGGCAAGAGCTGTATTACCAACCTGTTTTCACTCCCAACTTGTAAAATAGTGTCAGTGTCTCAGCGTGTGTATGGAACACACCGGGCAGAGCAGCAGCTCTGCGGCGCGTGAATATGACGTACAATAAGAGCGACAACAGTAGCAAGTAGTATGAAAGCCTGAAATTATGTGTGGGGTGGTGGATGGGTCAAACAACACAGGACTTTCACCCCGGAGATCAGGGTTTGTGCCTTGCGTGTCACTGAAGCTGAAATTTTATAAACCCACCCACGATCTTTTCCTAAACCCAACTGTCGTGTTATTTTCCTAAACCCAACTGTCCCATTTTTGTCCCGCATGAGCGGTCTTTCCCAAACCTAACTGCGTCAAAAGTGAGGACAATAGTCCCGACCCAGCGCGTTTAGATAACGCGTGTTTAGATATGAGGCTAACAAAGACTTTTAGCATCAATAACAATGCCAAAGGCACCTGACCAAGTGTCCATATTTTATGCAATGGGAGTGAGAATGTGTTGGTATTACAAGCAAAAAGGGGGCAGACACTTTGCATCAACAGTATGCCACAGCCACAATTTTGAAATCCATTGTTACCTGAAGAAATAGGACGAATAAAGTAATGGAGCATTTAAGGGGAGAGGTAGTTACTGTCCCTATGTCAGGGAGAGTGGAAGGCCACATGGTCAATTACAATCTGGTACACTGGGTGTGGCTGGAGGAAACTACTTTGCAAGAAAACACACTTGTTTTCAATAAAAAAGGACAACATTTAAAACCATTCTCTTTTGTGTGGGCACAGAGCCGCAAGCGATCTTTGTCTTTATTTTCTTTTATAACAGCTCTACCCTTGTTGTAAAGTGAGGGACAAATGGTGTGTGGTCGCCTTGTTGCTCTGCATGTTTCTATGTTTGGCTCCATGTGCCTCTAGGCCTCAGCAGGCTGCTGCTTTAGGCCTGCTGGTCTGCCCAAAGTGACACTGAACAGTAAAGGCAGACAGGAACATACAAAGGCAAACCAAAACATAAGCAGGCTGGCATATGCACAAATTCAAAGACTGTATCCTCCCCTCCCTCCATTATTTCTCCCATTTGTTTCTCTTCTCTCTTTCTTGTGATTCCAGAGAAAAGACAGTTGAGAGAAGATGAAAAATGAGAAATAAAGAAAGAGGAAGAGAAAATGTACAGGAGACCGAGGAGAGGGAGAAGAGGGAGTGGCAAATTAAATGAATGTGAGGGAGGCGAGACATAAATGAGGCAATGAGGAGAGGGAACCAGTGGAGGAGAGGGCATTGGTGAGGACATGGCTGAAGGACATAAGGTAATGTCTAAAGTTATAAGACTGATTTAGTATGCTGCTCACAAAGAATTGTGTGTGAGTGTGTGTGTAGGGCTTATAATACAGACGTGCTACCATGGGTTGGATTTCTGTTTTTGTATGTTTGTTTGTTTCCTCATTGTCTTTGTGTACACATGTGCATGTAGATACATTGGTTCACATCCATCCATCTACAGTATGGTTCCTTATGCAAGCTATGTGTCTTGACCTAGCTATATGTTTTGGAAGCTTTACCTTTATTTGGTTATGAATATAATTCTTATATATGTCCATATATGTAGGTGTGTGCATTTGATGTGTTAAGATGTGTTGACATGCCCTGGGCTACCTCTAAAACAGATTAAGAGGACATGATGTCTGACCTTGTTGTTCCAGACTGGGCTTCAGTGGCAGTACAAGAGTGCAAAGAGCACCTCTATGTCTCCCTTGGTGTGCACCAAGCCTGGGTTAACCCACCACCCTGTGACCCATCTGCTGGGGGATCAGGCTTAAAGTTTCACTGCTGGGTAATTGGCCTGTCTGTCTCTTGGTCGCCACACACACAAAGCCTGACAAAACAGACACCGGTCTCTCCTTCACTGGGCCATTGGAGTATGTGTGAGGAAGGGAACATTTACTGTATGTGTTTGATTTAATTGATGTCTTGAACACTGTAAGAAAGAAGAAATCAGAGAGTCAAGCACAAGGTGCATAAACACGAACTGTGCCATATTGAAACAATATTTTCACAAGTGGTCTGGGGCATTAACTGCAAGTGGAACACACCTTAAACATCAGATATTTTCTGATCCACATTTAATGTCAACAAGTGACCCGGTGAACTCATGAGAAATAACTTGGCCTTTTCTGACCCTCTCTTTCTCTCTCTTCTCCAAGTGAGACAAATACAGAGCCTGGGATAATTGCTCATCTCTAAATGTGCCAGATTAGCTGACCCCATAAAACAATAGTGCCACGGAGTACTCAGGAAAAAAATAGACTCTCCAAATGAGTTTTTTTTTTATTTTGGGTTACATCTATTAGTAATGAAATGAGTTGTATGCCTGTTGGCGGCTGTGCCTGGGCCACGTCATGGGGTCATGATGAGGTCAGGCCTTACTGGATGTCAAAGGGAAGAGAAAGGTGAAGACACAGGAGGGATATTAATGTCACAGGTCAGTCTGAGGACTATTCAGTCAACACTGCTGCATTGGCAGAGAAAGAGACAGTAATTGAAACAGAAAGAAACATTTTGACTAATTTTGGTTTCACTGAGTTTACGGCTCAGGGACTTGTGTTTCTGTCCAAATGTTAAAACACAACTAGACAAAAATACTAACTAAATTCTAGTTTTTACAGAGAAATTTTACATAGGCTATGTATTGTCCACTATTCAATTGCACCATTTCATGACCATATCAGGCCATAGTTACACATAGTAGGAGAGCTCTCTAATATGCTTTAGCCATTTACGACTAAATCGTGATGCAAGGACTGTACTCAGCCCAGTATGGGTTGCAGGTCTCAACTAATAGATGCCTGTTAATATTGTCAGTTGTCCAAATAAGTGGGACACATTCAGAGAAACTATGAACCTGACAATGAGGTCATGAGCTCATACATTATTGCTGTTGATAGTGAAAAACCCAGTAGCACCGGACTGTTGGCCACCACCATCCACAGAGACGTACTGTACAGGGCAGTATGTAACATTACAGCAGCTCCTTGTCCTTCACATGGAGTAAGTTCCTCATTCTCTGAACCACTTAGAACCAAGTACCAGGCAGTCAGCACATCATCAAGTTGAACAGTGCCCTGTCTCTGGACAACAGTCTTCCCCTCCACTCTAGTCCAGCTAACCCCAGATATGGGCTGTGACACAGGGAGTCTCTTTCCACTCTGCCTCCACACACTCCCAGAGCTTGTTAAGTTTTAGGCAGAGAACACTGGTTTGAATCTTGTGGACACCCTCTATCAGTGGTGAGAACCAGGAGGTATAAGCTCAACACCAGTGCTTAGCACCATACTTCATCACTGAGTTCTGCTTCACCTTAAAAAGGGGTGGGATGTTCTTTGCAGAATTCACAATAACACTGTCGACACCAAAGCATCATGGAGTCATTCCGATTTCCTGACAATATTCTGTGTAAAGGCAAATGCATTAAACTACCCCCACGGCTACTGGCTCAAACTGAAAAATACAATTGCGGTCCCAATTTATTTTACGGTACACTAATAAGAAGCCAATAACAAGCCATACTTTGTATCAAAGTAGACCAGTAGATATAAAGTCGTCTTTATTAGACAGTAAACAAACTCAATTATACCGTAATTAGACATGATATTCCTAAATTATGCTGTAATTGGAAACCGCATTGCCGTATTAGACCCACAATAGACTATACTTAAAGACAAAATATTAATTATGAATAATTCACAACTTTATGTTCAGAGACTTTTTTTGACATTTCAGATTTTACTTCTGCTTCATTTGCACGCCGTGTGAGTTCTGATGGTAAGTATTAATACTACTGCTATAACATTCATGTAGCACAAGAAACTAGATTCTCTGTATATCATGACGTTGCAATGTTAAGTCAATGTTAAGCTTATTCATTTGTGTCGTGGTAATACTGGTAAAAACGTATTACAGTAATGAGCCTGTTCGGAAACTAGCCTCGCTGGGTACTGGTACTAAGATAACGTTAACATTACCTAGGTAGCCTAGCTAGCTTGCTCTGTATTTTATTTTTGCTGTGAATGTTTCATCCAGAGGCAGATCTCATTTACAGTAACTACTACATGCTTTTATTAATGCTGTAATGCTGTGACAATTCATAGATATTTACATTACACAAATACATTTTATGTATTTGTATTCTTTGTGTTTCATTTCAGAAACTTAGGATTTCGATGGATTTCACTTTAGATTACGGTACTGTTCTGGTCTAAAATGTTGCTAATTACCCGTTAATAAGGATGTAACTGGGAAATAAAGATGCAATATACTGGCAGCTTTCATAGCCATGTTACTGTGGTAGGATAGTGATATGCATTACATGTGCTGATGTCTTATATGGAAGTAGAGCATCGATGAAGCATTATTTAGTATATATATATATTAGCCTATTAATAAGGCAATGCACCACCTATAAACACCAAGGGACTCCGGAGAGCATCCAGGCTATAAGTGACTGAAGTAGCGACCAGAGATGACTCGACATGGTTTGACATTACTTAACGGTAGTTTTCTTCTCCCTTCTGCCCGATATTTGGTTTCCAATTAGAGTGTAATTTGGTATAACAGTGTCTAAGTATAGAATATTTGGGGTTTAATACAGCATGACATGCAGTTTCTAATTACAGCATAATTTAAGTTTATGGTGTGTATGGTAATTAGGGTATAACTGTGTTTACCTTCTGTCTTATAAATACCACATTATTTCTATTTATTATTTTAGTCTTATTACGTCATATTAATTAGTAAAGTAAAGTGCAACCACAATTGCTAACCTGTTCAAAAGGTTTAGATGAGAAAGGGCATTTGTGGTTTTCTGTGCGCAAAATTATATTTCACTCCATGTTAGGTCTGTAAAAATTCATAATAGCGCATGGTAAGTTACCACTATGGAGTCAACATTGATACAGTTAAGAACCAATATTCTTTTATTTCCCAAATAATTGCTCTTTTATTTTATTTTATTTTATCAACTGTGACTTAAGTCCGGAGGGATCATATCCGGCTTAGTGGCAACATTTCAGACGTTTTCGTTATCTGCTAATTGCTTGTGTATTTATAGTGGGCAACAAATGCCGCTGTCTGTGCAGGTAAGTAGATCAACAACGACATGCAAAATACTCCTGTGGCTGTGTTCCTGTCTTTCACTGTGTATGTGTGCTGTCTGGCCACAAAGTGTGTCTTCTTGACACACACACACACACACACACACACACACACACACACACACACACACACACACACACACACACACACACACACACACACACACACAGGGCCGGATTGGGACTCATTTTCAGCCCTGGAGTTTCATGTCTTAGACCGGCCCACTTTAGTTCACGACTAAAGGCTTAATTCATATTACTTTTATCCTATTCCCTTTCAATCGTGAGCTTTGTATATTCACTATTGTTTGATTAAAAACATAATGGGTCACTAGTAACACTTGGGAATAGAAAGTTGTTATATTGTAACTAATGTGATCACTGAAAAAAAAAAATGCTTTTCTTACTTAGTATTTTTGTCTCGTGTATCTAAAAGAAAATCTTACATCAAGATGCATTAACTAAACAAGTATGAAAAAACACCTCAAAATTAAGTGATTTTTGCTTAAAACAAGGCACATTATCTGCCAAAAATAATTGTTTTAGATTTAGCTTGTTTTAAGCAACAACAAAAAAACAAAATCACTTAATTTTTAGGTTTTTTTCAGAAAACGACATAATTTCACTTGTCTAGTAAATGTATCTTGAATTAAGAATATTTAGATATTTGAACTGGAAACAGGTAAGATACTAAGTAAGAAAAGCATTTTTTCAGTGATAACGTTTTCTTATTCACACATGATGGTACATCAGCAGCTTCCCTGTGTCTCAGTGAGAGCAATTGTCTCTTCACACCTGGCTCTGTGTCTGACACTAAATGAAATGTTTTACATTTATTTCTCACCACAAATATCCCCTTTTTACAAAGCTTTCAAATCAAGTCAAGTCAGTTTCATTAATGATTCATTGTTATTAATGTATAATAATCACAGGACATGTTTCATTGAGCAGGGTTCTGGTGTGGTGGGCTCATGACTGGAGCTCGGTAACCTTACCGGACCTCGCTGCTCGTCACTGTTAGCTGCAAACCGGACTAGAGGCGGCTGCTGCTGAACAGCTACAAGAAAAACGTTTGATACATGAACGGTGGTTTGCAGACAACGTTGTTTTGCACGGTCGCGAGCATCTTACACTACTCCTAACTACCTTAACGTTAGCTTACTTACCGGCCTCGTCGTCTTCATTTGTTTTTTTGAGGAAAAATGTGCTCAGCTTAGAACATTTGGCTGCGTCACTTTCCAAAGCTTTCTTCTTTTTTATTCTGGCCTTTACAGCGCCGCCTTTGCGCTTCCTGTTATCCATTTTTATCAGACTTTTTTTATTTTGAGCAACTTTCAAGGTGCCGTGTCGGGGCGGGGGGGGTGGGGGGGGGGGCGAAATTACGAATCCCACTATGGCAACGCCAAGACCCGCCCTCCGAAGCAGCTCGATTGGTTGGGGTTAGTCATTTCACCTCGAGTGGTTAAGGTTAGGATAGCGGATTGGTCAGGGGATAGGACCTGAACAAATCAGGTTACGTTACCTTGGACGCCTGGCCAATAGTAGTGATTGAAGGGCGGGTCTTGGCGTTGCCATAGTGGGATTCGTAATTTCGCGGGGGGCAGGGAGTCAAAAAATAATCACGTCATCATTAACCTGCAGGCTGCACTCTGCGAGAAAATATTAAATAAAAAAAGAGTGGGACTGCGATAAAATAATGAATAAAAAGAGTGGGGCTGCTGTGAGTGCAGGCAGCCATAGGGACAGCATCCATATTTCAACCCAGTGCCATGACAACAACGGCCCTCGCGGCCAAAAAAACAGACCGGCCCACCGGGAATTTTCCCGGTGCTCCCGATTAGCCAATCCGGGCCTGCACACACACACACACACACACACACAAACAAATGCACAACAGGAGTTGTATGCCTAGTGTTAATTATTGGTTATGAACTAATTTTAAGTGGTCACTGATTAGCTGAAAAAAGTATATATTTGAATATGATTGTGCTTTTAAATATGATTGAAGTGTGCATGTGTTTGTGTGTGTGTGTGGAGGGGGAGGCTTATTTAAAACACTTAGACACACATTGACCTTTTAATATTTAATCTTGCATCTAGCTGGTGTTTGAAAATTACTAAGGTACAATATGTAATATTTCTGCATTAAAATGACTAAAAACAACCATACCTGTTATATATTTGTTGAGTTGTGTACTTACACTATCCCAAATGTTTACAACAATGTTCAAATCCAGAGTAATCTGTAACTTTATTTCAATGACACAGGACGTTTCGTTTGGTCGTCTGTCAGTGGCATCCTATAACCTTTGACCCCTCTAGTAACTCCAACTTCCGCCAAAACACGGGAACCCAGATGATACATTCAAGAGTAATTGTAACTCATACAATGACACAGAAAGAATTATACTCAGTACCGTAATACAGCTTTTTTTCTGCCACACAGCATAATTTGTCATTGATTACATGCCACTTTGCAACAGAAATTCAGCAGAGACCTCATTTATTGATATATTTCAATACTGATCGATCCAGCTCAACGTTACTACAATGTGCTACATTGACAAGTAACGTTAGTGCTTGATGGGTAACATAATCAGGCTACAACATGTTCAACATGCTTATAAAGTCTTTTTAGTATGATTGTTTTGACCACGGTTAACAGCACTGGGCAAACCCACGATTAAGTTTGCTACGTAATGTTAGCTGTATAGATAGACGACTAATATAATGCTAATTTAGCCAGCTAGCACACCCCGGTCTGTCTGCCTCACTCCCCCCGGTGCTAAGAGACTTCAGTCAGAATGAGAGCAGACAGCCCCGGGACATATAGTTAATGTTGGCCCCCAGCCAGCTAGCAGCCAGCAACAATCATTAATCCAGCCAGCGCAAACTCCAGCAATGGGTGCTAATGACACTAACGGCAGTTGAATGATCCATCGGGAAACAGACCATATCAGACCCCAGGCACCCAAGTCTGACCAGCAGCCATCCGTACGACTCCTAATGTTACCGGTGTTAGTTCCAAAAATCTCCTCCCTGCCAAAAATCTCTCCCCCTTCGTGTTTAGCTGTCTTTACAGTTACATTTAGCCAACAAAAGGTGACTGTCCTGCGGAGACTAACTAAACTAAGTTAAGGCACCAAAATGAGTAAGGTTGGTTAAGATTACAAAAAAAATGAAAGGGGAGATAATTCCGGACAGCTGGGAGATCTTCTGCACAACAACAGCCATCAGACATATCCACCACCCCGGAGATTCCACCTGCCATCCCCACGTCTCTCAGCGTCGTTGAGTAATGTTACAACAAACCCCTTTCCACCGGTGCTGAAAACCTCCAAAAGGTGACACTGATGTGAAATATATTGTGATATTGTGGTTTTAGCTGCTGGCTAATGTTAGCATGCTTGCTTTCTAACTGGTCAGCTACCAATATAAATTGTATAAAAAAAAACATTACTATGTGAGAAACTGCAGCTATTTCATTAGAATGACATAGATAAACGTTACTAAACATAACATGAATACAACTTGAATGGATAAACTTGTCCATGATCTTCAAGACGTCATCACAACTCTGTGTATACATCCATTGTTTTGATTGAGAGACCGCAGAAAATGACATATTGTTCGTTTAAACAGAACACCCAGTGGGTGTGCAGGAGAGGTTTGAATCCCCTGTAGTATATCTGGCTTTTTACTACATCTGACAAAAGAAAGCTTCTGTATATTTCGTATTCTATGAAACCTACAAGTTTTAACCTACTCATAATTTTTTGATTCTGGCCACAGACATTCACATATTTTGAATGGAGGCAGATAATTGAACATTTAGATAAATATTTTGAAGCTTATTAGTTTATTTTTGTATTTTTTTATCTATTATGACAATGAACATATCATCTATAAGAGCCGATATAAGATAATATGTTACTTACATGTAGGCCTATTGACTGATGATATATGGTGTGCCTGCTCAAAACAAGTCTGCCTGCCTATTCTGCCTGCCTATTCTGCAATTATGTCACCTGGTCTGTTTACAGCATTATCCACAGACCATGTTTGTATTTAAATGAGAGAAGAAATACCAGTTTTAATTATTAATGGTGTCTGAGGTTTTCTTTACTCATTCAGTAATCTTAACTCATGACGAGGGTTTGCAGACATTACCTGACAGCCTGTGCTACCCTAGAAGTTCCTTCACTAACAGTGACAATGTCTTCAGATGGTTTAAAATGTATACTTTGACAGAGACTTGCTTACCACTTTTAGTAGAAATAAAATAATGATAAAGAGCGCCTCCTAAGGGAAGGTTAACTGTAAGGATAACAAGGAATGATTGTAGTTACAAATAATGGCTATGGAACAATTAGATAAGATGTCTATTAAGACACTGTAGGAACAGAGCTCGAAGTGATGTCAGCAAAAGTGGAGGCCAGGGGATGAGAGATGGTAAGAATTTAAAGGAATATGGTAATCGGGCTTGTGGATGGATAGAAAATAGACAATTGGGATGATAGGATGTGTGAAGAAAGTCCTGTACCCACAAAGCAGCTCGAGTGGCTGTGTGTTTGGGGCCACAGGGCTGAGTGTAAGAGAAATAGTAGTTACAGGTTAGTGGAAAACCCTCAATGGTTCAATTACACAGCCTTGTATGACCTGAGGGGACTGCTTGATGGGTCTATTAGCTCATAGTCAGGGTACCAATGTGGCCAATGGGACCTATATACTGTACACACATTGGACATGCACGATCACATGCACACTTACACGCACGCACCTGCATGCAGAAGTGCACTAATATGCATAGCAGCAGCCACCCAATTCAAATTATAGAAAGTCCTGAGTTAAATATATATTTTTTAATTATGTTGATGCATAGAGTATATGTGTTGAATTGGCCAAGTTCCTTTGTATATTAGAACAAGTAAAACCTTTGCATGGTAACTTATATTGCATGTTAAGCATGGCACATAATTCATTAGTCTGGAGCTACTTTGGCACATGGTGGGTGGCTGTAGATGTAGCTGACATAGCTAACAGTAGTATTTACTTACATTATAAAATGTGCAACTGTAGAGGGACCACCAAAAGTGAGCCTAGCAGTGGTTTAGCTCTAATGTTATACTTGCAAACATTACAGTGGAAATGGACACTCCACTGAATCCAGCAGTTTGCCCTACTATGGTATAATAGGGAATTTGTCAGCCTGCATGTAAATACCGAAGGCAAACAAACTGAAATTAGCAAATAACAAGCCATCAAGCTTCAACTCTTTCTCGACCAATAATGTGACATTCCACCTCCTTATAGCCAGCTTATAATTGCAGGGGTCATTCTGCCGAGGCCACTGTGTTTGCCTGGACCCCTACACCTTTATTTTCCAGTAGTGACCCACATGGTGATAGCCCCATGCTTTTTCCTTTAGTTATGACTGACTGGGCCCCATGAGTGCAGACCCAGCCACCAGGCACTCACCTGCTAGCTCCCCTCACAGGCCTGATATTTATAGACAACACAAATTACTTTGAATAACAGATCATTCTCTGTCCCAGAGACACCTCAAATGCTTATTATCTAATGCATAATTGTCTCAAATATATAAAAAGGAGGAATTTTCAAATTTTCTCATTGATTTAAGAAGAGTGTAAATTTGGAATGAGTGAGCACAGCAAGGTTACACTATTGATAGTTTTATTTGCAACACAGCAAGCCTTTTTAAAAATCCAACATAATTGTGACAATGGAGTGAATTTAATATTGGTCTAAAAAATTAAATGACTTTCAGAGTTTGCTGAGGCAATTAGAGAATAAAGTCAATCAATTATGAATTCAAAATGAATTAATCAAATGTGTACTTATATGGGTATAGGTTAATGCTTTAATGCTAGCGATGCACACAGAAGAAAACACATGCATTCAATAGTGTAAGGTTAATTCAGTTTTTGTGTGATCTTGTACAACATTTTTGTATGTGTATGTGTGGTACCTAATTTTTTCTTCTATTTGTGTCACAGGAAGGTGACGAAGAGAAAGAATTTCAACGTTAGAAAATAAGAGATGTAATAGGAGGAAGAGCCAGTCAGTGAATTTAATTAGCGCCAGTTTGTGCATAATTGCACGGAGCAGTCCCTCTTCCAAAAGGAGAAATAATGAAATCCTCATTTGCACCAGAAAGACATTCTCCTCCCATATTTCCATTCTTCATAGACATTTATCCCCAGTTAAAAATGAAGACAAGTTATGCAGCCATGCATTTTGGCATCTTTCACAGAGCTTTTATTGTGTTGAAAAGTGCTGTCACTGCAAGACAGGCTTTCCCCTTGTGATTCTCACTCCACTTGTCCTCGCTAATACTTGGGGAGTTACAAATTACTTTGTGTGTGTGTGTGTGTGTGTGTGTCTGTATATATTCAACCTGTGGCAATATGTAGTCACATAAAATACTTGTAATAATAATCTTTTCTAAATATCTTATCTTGAGTTTACAATGCATTTCTTCTGTCTGTGGCACAACAAGCCCCTTAATTCCACCTTTCCCCTCCAGCCCTTCTTTTCACCGACTGTCCCCACTATTCAATTTGATTTGAACAACTTTTGTGGTCATGCAAATGATGACGAAGCAGTAAAAGCATAAGTAGTGTTGTTGTTATACCACTGCAAAACCTGGCCTAGTATAACAGTCATATTGGACTCTCTAACCTTATCATAACAGTACTGTAGTTGCCCTGTGCAGATACCGTAGAAAGAAATAATTCACTAGTCATAGAGTCAGCGGTTCGATCCCCAAGATAATGCACCCCATATTCCTTGTAATGATTAGTGCCTTGCATTGCAGCCTGCTGCCATAAGAGAGTGTGTGTGTGTGTGTGTGTGTGTGTGTGTGTGTGTGTGTGTGTGTGTGTGTGTGTGTGTGTGTGTGTGTGTGTGTGTATATATATGTGAAATATTTCACTCTGGACTAAAGTGATGGACCGATCGACCTACTGTCATTGACCATAATCTACGGTTTCACAGAATTCTTCATTATACCGTTCTCATCTGGAGACCAGGTTGGCAGAACCTTTCAGGGGAGAGGCTGGGATGGACCATTGTGTTTCACATCCTGTCTCCTAGCAATGGTCAACATTTCACTCTTCTTCTTCTTTAATGCCCCAGAGGGTAATCTTACCGTAAATTCATCCATCACTACAATCTTTTCTAAACATAACAGAGAAGTTTTAGTGTTTTCAAATAACCAGACCATAACACATTGTTGTCCAATATTGACGTCAGTTTTCTTTGCATGTCTGGAGAGTATAATACCTCCCTCTAACGAGTCCTTCTATGAAATCCACCAAAAAAGACAGAACTATATTTAGTGAGAAGCTATTCAAAGATAGAGAAAAAAAATAGTATTTCTAATACTTGACTTTTATAGATTGTCTCAACTTCATAATGCATGTCTGTTTAATATAGTTATATTTTAATATGATTCAGAATGCTACTTGATATTTTACAAGCCTTTTATTGGTCCAAAATATATTTCTCCACTATGCAGTATGCAGCTTCACAAGCTGAATCTTATAAAAGAAAGAAATATGTATAATAAATCACTATCTCTTATTAAACTATCGACGCCTGATATCTAATACCCATCACTCATGCATGTAATTCAGGTCCTGGACATTTATTTTTCAATCCTTTTACCTCAGTCAACATAATTTAATACTGAAATATGCACTGTACAGTACTTCTGTTTAACCCCCTCGTTTGCACTATCTCTTAATGCCGTCTATTAGCATCTGAACATTTCTGTATTTTATCTTTCCACCCTTTGCACCCCTTCTATTTTCCCTTTTTCCTAAACTTGCTGCTTTCTCTGTCACATTATGTAATTGTCTTTCATTCACTGCCTCAACTCCATTTTACTCCATATTTCTGTCACTCCCATCATAAGTCCTTTTCCATGTCTGTATCTCCTACCATCTCATGCTTGACCACAACCTCTCTGTATCCCCTTGCCTCTTCTGTCCCTTCAGTTTTCATCCCCTCTCTCAACCTTTCATTTATTTTCTGAGTCCTTCTCTTCTTGTCTTCCTTCCCTCTTCTCTTTTTTACTTATCTATCCATGTCTGACCCTTTACCTACTGGTAAGCCCAGAGCCTTCTCTGCTGCTTATAATAGAGTCATGCTTAGTGACCAGTTTCAACCATCCCCACTACTGTGCCAGCAGTTCAGTTCCTGTTAAGGAAAATAAAAACATGTACAATAAATTCACAGACACACAATCAGAATCATACACAATTACATAGTTATATAGGGTGAATACATAGACACACAGACAGACCCACACAACACATTCATTTTGAATATTATTATCTATCTATTATTATCTATTATTACTAGTACAGTGGTTCCCAAAAAGGAGGTTCTAGCTGAATTATTTTTTTTCACTATAATTTAAGGGTGCTCCAATTGATCGGTTACCGATCGGTATCGGCCGATAACGGCTTTAAATAGTTTGATCGGTGGTCTCCATAAATGCCGATCTGATAGGCCGATCAGATGATGCACTAGGCTACTTGTGAGAAATGGCGGCCTCCCTACATTCACCGGTCTGGCAGTTCTACAAGGTGTCTGAATGGCGGCAGAGCAGCAGTTGTCCCGCGGCCGGCCGTGGAACGAAGGCGGGAGGAAGGCGGCTACCACTGGTGGTGCGCCGGCAAACGTGTTTGCAATTATGCCATTCTGACGCTTCTGCCTCTGGAGCACCGCCGGTGGTCCGCCGACTCATTGCTATCTGGGAAAAAGACAATACATAGCGAACGTGTGTGCCAAGGAAATACCACGAGGCGGAAAGCTCCAAAGACATTTCAACACCACCAACCTCATCAGACATTTGAAGGTTAGTCACAGAAAGGAGGATGAGGAGTTTTCAACGTTAGCTAACGCTAAGGCAGAGCGGCGTGTTGCAGCTCCGGCACCACTCACCCAGCTGTTTCCCTGTGTGTGTCTGTGTATATGTGTGTGTGTGTGTGTGTGTGTGTGTGTGTGTGTGTGTGTGTGTGTGTGTGTGTGTGTGTGTGTGTGTGTGTGTGTGTGTGTGTGTGTGTGTGTGCTGAAGAAATGTCTGCAGTGATTGAAAGGACATTTTTTAGATTTTGAGCTAGGACAAAAAGCCAAACATTTACTGATACATTCTCTAAACGTGTGTGACTGTTACGTAATGGCGTAATTTTCAGTTCATAAAAACGATCGGTGATCGGCCGATACGTCTTCCAGCAATCGGTGATCGGCCCCAAAACTCCTGATCGGAGCACCCTTACTATAATTTCATCCATAAGTAACACAATGACTATTTTGGGTTTTATACACTTTCTGTAATAAAACATCTAAAAGCAGGGCCCTGGGACAAAATCTTATCAAATCGGGGTCCGTGGATTAATCAATAATCAATTAATCAGGTCTAAACTATTTTTTTTTCAATCTTTGGTTCACGTGGTCTCCTTGTGTAATGATACCTGTATAATCTCAACCCTGTTATGCACAACCAAGTTACAGACATACTTTATTTCAGGAGAACCTACTATCAGGATATGTATGCTGCAGGGATGTCACATGCATGCATAAATTGTTATATGACTATAACGACAAAAGAAAAGATGGAATGAAATCCTAAGAAATGTATTGAAATCACATAGAGAACTTTAAAAACTAAAACGTTTCGCTTTTCAAGTCTTGGCAATCAGGAGAATCAAAATTAAACTCTGTAACTAACAGAAATATGAAACTATTTAGATGTTTTCCCATTAAAGTTTATACGCTTTTATCCAAAAAAATCAGTTGTGTTATCTTCAATGCATTTTTCTGTCTGCTATTTGACATCAGTAGGCCAAGTCACACTCATTTCAACCTCCAGGCTTCATTCTGGCATCTCTATCTATCTGCCAAGGCTTTCTATTTCACTGAGAAAACACTGTCCTTAAATGACTTCATGTGATTGGTCGACACAGCTGTCAGTAAAGGCATCACAATCCAAGATGGCACCTGGCTAACGCGAAAACATTGTTTTTTGGTACAAAAAGATGACTAAATACAGTAAATAGCCATTTATTCATGGATTATCGCTCTGGAATTACTCGTACAAAGTCTCCAGAAAGTCACTGACATTCCAGGCCGGATAACTAAGCTTCTGGAAGGGCTAAAAAGACATTGTAGGGCTTGTTGTAAAGCTCCAGCTGTTAATTAAAAAGATTCTGGATGGCCTACAATTGTTAAAGGACCTTGTTGAAACGGCACATATCCCTGCTTCTAAACAAAAATTAGTACGTCTTTACACTGTACTGATCTGGAGATATTTATGAAATAAAACACGTAGATCCGGAGCGCAAAAAGTGACGGCAAGAGTCCCGACCAAGTGTGTCTAAATATGAGGCCAAAGGCTAGACACTAAAGGAAACTTTTGCATTAGTAATAAACACCAAAGGCACCTGACAAAGCGTTGTTTTTTGACACGCTTGGAGTGAGAATAGGCACGTTCAAGATGAGTTCCTCGCCTGTAAAGTGGACGGTAGCAGGAGGCAGCAGCCGGGGGCAGTGACAAAAAGCCAGGGTCAAGTAGGACAGTTTACAGCCGTTTCAAGCAGACTTCAGTTTGAACAGGAAGTCACAGAAACACTCACATCCTGTTGTAAATGTCTTTATAAGCAGTTGTCACATTTTATTTTTTAAACTTATTTAGTTTTTAGCTCTTGAGGGTCTGGAGACTCTATCAAAGTAAGAGTAAAGGGAAGATAACAAACATTTATATATTGTCATCGTGGATTGTTAAAACATCTGCAATAATGATGCAATATAATGTCTATTTAATCATAGTCATTAGTGCCGCTTTAGTCCCAATTGTTTTTACTGGTGAGTTGCTGAGCAGCTAAGCACAAATCGTATTAATATCTAATAGGAGCAAAGCAATGCGTAGCTTGAATTAAAAACACACACACACACACACACACACACACACACAGAACTAACTATGCTTGGCATGTCAGGAGAATGTAACAATTTGTGGCGTCAGTGGTTTCCATTAGAAGTTGATAATATTGGAAATTAATACAGCTTCATTTTGATTTCACAACCACACAACTGTACTTTGATTTGCATTCATCTGCTGTCCTCGCTTATGTCTAGGTCGAAATGGGGGTGTATGCTGTTTTAAATTGGGTTCATGATTTGAATAAGCATGCATGGAAAACACTGCATTACACACAAAGACACAGACACACACACACACCATGCAGAAACATATAGCATGTATGCAAATGAACATCTACTGTGTTAAAGGCCAAAGTGATTTTAAAATTAGTTTTTTATTGCAATTGAAATTGAAAGTCACTAGCAAGAGGTATCATGTTCATGCATGTTTGAGCATGTGTGGGTGTTAGGGACAGACTGTGCCTGTGTACTTGTGCGTGTATACCTTTTTTTTTTTTAAATTAGTAAAATCAATCAAAAGTCAATGTGTCAGTTTCAAAATGACTCAAAATGAATATGTCTTTCTGTCTCTCACACATGCACACTCTGGTGGATATGATCTATGTTTCCAGTGAGTTACCATTTGTTACAGCACAAAAGTCACGTTAAACATTTTAAGATTTGTGATGCAACAGCAAGAAAGCAAATAAATTGTTGAGGGGAGAGCAAGTTCTTACTCTCTGCACAACTCATCTCAAGTAATGTGATGAACAGCAGTGGAAAAAATGTCACTGTATGAAATATACATGTTGAAATAGACAGGGGGATACTGTCCACCACTTCATTATTCATCTACCCCATCCTGTCTTTTTTAAAGACAAACTTCAATTTCACCTCAAATACTGTTTTGTTTCAAATTTGATTTGGTCCTCCACTTTAAAAGACCTTTTTTCACAATATTCTAATGTCCAGGGAGTGTACTCCATCTTCCCTTTCCCATTCCTTTGCTCTTCTGTTTCCAAGCACTTCACCTGTGAGCCCTAACAGCAATAAAGCCCACCTTGCATTGTGGCACATGCGTAGGGAGAGACATGAAAGAGAGGAATCGTGAGAAACAAGTGGAGGAAATGAAATACAATAGGAAAAAGGGCAGCATACAGAGAGTAAGGAGGAGGCAAGGAAAATGAATAAGAACATAAACAAGTCTCCCACCTCTCTTTCTTTTCCTTCAATCTCATATATAAATGTGATGGTTCCTCTCCCCATACAAAACCCCATAGGCAATTTAAAGAAAGTAGGCCAAAATGAAATATGGCTGCAATATAAAAACAACACTTCAGACACATAGCAACCTGATAAGACCCTTTTGTGTGAGCACATGAGCACATGACTGAGTGTTTGCATCTGTGTGTGTGTTTGTTGCTAAGAGTATGAGCAAGTGAGAAAGACAAAATGAGTTGAGAGGTAGGTATGTGAGCGATGGGACACTAAATGGGTCGCAAGACAGTTGATTGTTTCATTAAGATTGAATCAAAACTAGGACTTCAAATTAAATTTTACACCATTGCAATGTTTGTATAATCTATCATACTGCTTCGTCTTTTTATCCACCCCCCCCCCCCTCTATCTCTCTCTCACACTCACACACACACACACACACACACACACACACACACACACACACACACACACACACACACAGAGGAAACTTGTCCACTTGCTATCCTGCAGTCACGCTGCACTAACACTTCTGTAACCTTTTAGCCACCAGCATACTGTAGCATAAACACGCTAAATCCTGAATAATCTGTCTGTGACATGCATGAGGACCATGTTGACTTACTCTGAAGAGTGAAGCCTAACCCAAATATGGATGTGGGCATTAGCCAAGAATGTGACCTATTATTTAGCTATATGATGTCATGAATGGCTGCACGGACACACGGACGGTCTTTTGGTCCGGAAAATGGACATGTCAGCTTTGAGTGACAGTGGGAGATGACTGTGTTTCCTATGTTTGGTCTTAAAGACTTAATTACAGAATTATGCACAGTCACATTAGTAAAGTGGACACTCATCTGACCTAAATATCCCATTTTAAGTGGCTGGTGGGTATTTTTTTAAAATACAGCAGGTTCAACCATCGTTGACAAATCCAGCTTAGAGCACACTCTCTCCTGTTACAGTGTGGGGAAACTATATTGTGATCATAACACATTTGAGAGACCATATACAGTATACCTAAGCCAGGTAAAGTAAAGATATATTAGTCTATCTAAAATGAAGGGCTCCCTTTGCTTTTCCTCAGTAATTTAAAACAGAGCTGGTGTGTTTAGGTAAAGTACACATGGGGAAGGCTCCTTCGGAACTCTTGCAGGCTTTAACTTTGTACAGCAGCAATAATTAATGCAAATGGTAATTATATTTTAGAAATACAGTATGCAATGTAAGGGTGCTCCGATCAGGATTTTTGGGGCCAATCACAGATCACCGATTGCTGGAAGACGTATCGGCCGATACCGATCACCGATCACCGATCATCTAAAAAAATGTCCTTTCTTTCTTTTTAGTGCCTGAATGCCAGCAACGTCAGTCAGTGAAGGCCCTATTGAAATCAATAGGATTATACCATTTGCAGGTGTTGTACTTTAGCCTAGTCCTCCTACAGATTTAACCTGACTGACTTCAAAACAAGTCAGGCCAATCTAAGTTTTTGGCCAAGCTAAATTGCGACAGCTTTTGAGCTGTCATCGAACAGCGTGGGCGTTGCAAGGCGCTGAATTTCCATGTTACGCCATGAAATGAGAAGTTGTTGCAACTCGAATGTACTTTGTCCAATGTGCTCCAAGTTTCATGATCCATGATTCATTGAAATGTTGTGTAAAACACAAGCCACAAAAAATGCTGCAACTTTTTGAGGACTGTACTTTAAAGTGCCTCCAGACCTATTCAAACACCTGAAGCGCATTTTCAGTAATATTTTTCCTTGTAATTATGTATGGTTTGCAAAAATGGGAACCGCTGCGTCCGTGTAGATGAGAGAAGCAACGTGTGTGTGCGTTGTGCACACGCTATGGCCAAGCATGCGCCCCCAAAATAAGATCTGAATAACGCACCACTGACTTTAGACTAGCGCCAGTGACTTTAGACTAGGTTTTTCCTGGTCAGTGGCGGAATTGTTTTCTGAATCTGCAAAATAGCACTAGGGAATGTTTGTGCCGGAACACGCCTCCTCTTTTTGCTGAACCGCCCTCGGGAGCGCAAGGTCATTCCCTAATTTACCGAGGTGCGTATGTGGAGGGAAAAGTCTGCTGTGCGTCGGGTGCAAAATAGGAATGATACATGCGTCGGTTTACAAAGTCAATTGCGCTGGGTGCAAGATAGAACGGAGAACCCTTAATGCAATGGTAAATCAAGATCAAAATGTCGAAACCTTTTCTAACTTATCCTAACTTGTTCTATTCACATTCCGTGATGGCGGAAAAAATATTGCATTGGTTGCAGGAAAATGTCAAAAATGTATAAGGAAAATGGTGATGATAGATGAAAAGGTATATAAAGGTAAAGCCAAAAATAATTATGAAAATGGCAATTTTTTTTATTTCCTTTAATTTTTCTCCTTGTATTGCTTCTTTATGAATAAAAGACAAGTAGCTTAATTTCTCTTTTAAAATTCAGAAAATCTTAGGGCGCCTGAGTAGCTCACCTGGTAGAGCGTTTGCCCATGTACAGTGCTCAGTCCTCGCCACAGTGGCAGCGAGTTCGGTTCCGACCTGTAGCCCTTTGCTGCATGTAATTTCCCCTCACTCCCCCCTTTCATGTGAAATCAAGGCCTAAAATGCCAAAAAAAAATCTTATAACAGTCAGAAAGTCTTTTTAGTGCCTGAATGCCAGCAACGTCAGTCAGTGAAGGCCCTATTGAAATCAATAGGATTATACCATTTGCAGGTGTTGTACTTTAGCCTAGTCCTCCTACAGATTTAACCTGACTGACTTCAAAACAAGTCAGGCCAATCTAAGTTTTTGGCCAAGCTAAATTGCGACAGCTTTTGAGCTGTCATCGAACAGCGTGGGCGTTGCAAGGCGCTGAATTTCCATGTTACGCCATGAAATGAGAAGTTGTTGCAACTCGAATGTACTTTGTCCAATGTGCTCCAAGTTTCATGATCCATGATTCATTGAAATGTTGTGTAAAACACAAGCCACAAAAAATGCTGCAACTTTTTGAGGACTGTACTTTAAAGTGCCTCCAGACCTATTCAAACACCTGAAGCGCATTTTCAGTAATATTTTTCCTTGTAATTATGTATGGTTTGCAAAAATGGGAACCGCTGCGTCCGTGTAGATGAGAGAAGCAACGTGTGTGCGCGTTGTGCACACGCTATGGCCAAGCATGCGCCCCCAAAATAACATCTGAATAACGCACCACTGACTTTAGACTAGCGTCACTGACTTTAGACTAGGTTTTTCCTGGTCAGTGGCGGAATTGTTTTCTGAATCTGCAAAATAGCACTAGGGAATGTTTGTGCTGGAACACGCCTCCTCTTTTTGCTGAACCGCCCTCGGGAGCGCAAGGTCATTCCCTAATTTACCGAGGTGCGTATGTGGAGGGAATAGTCTGCTATGCGTCGGGTGCAAAATAGGAATGATACATGCGTCAGTTTACAAAGTCAATTGCGCTGGGTGCAAGATAGGGCTCAGAATGGCATTGAGCTTTTAAGACTGAGTAACCGCCCTGCCGTCTTTCACTACTGTATTGTACTGAATAAATCCAGTTTAGACACTGACAGAGGACGGGTGCTGCTGACGTGTTGTTTACGCTGACTGGCCAGTGTACAAAACAAGGTGTTTGCAGTGTTGGCTGCAAATATCTGCATGCACTGTACTGTTCAGTAACCTGGGCCCAGCCACTACACTGGGATCTAATGTTCCATCCAACGATACTTGTAGGTCACCAAAAGAAAAGAAAAAAACCATATACTATAGATAGTTCACACAGTCCCACTTGACCTTGTCAGTCTCCATTCTGCACTCCATTTACTGAGTTATTTAGTTAGAGTGGTGTGTTCGAAAACATGTTAACCAGCTGCCACACATCCATTACCCCTTTCCCTCTGCTTCTCAGTTCAGCAGCATTCACGCCCTCAACCCAACCAGTTATGTCTCTGTTCTCTATCTATCTCTGTTCTACCAATTAGGGAAGTGTGTGTCAGTGAAGGACAAATGCTCTATTACCTCTAGAGGTTAAATGAAGCCAGAGCCTTCACTGGTTAATCTGATATATGTGCATGTAAGTGTATGTGTACAGTAAGTGAGCATGTGTGTCATGCCTCATATTCACCACATTGTAATTTCAGAATCAGAGGGAGGATGGGGTGGTGATGATTAAGGAAGTCAAGGAATTCCAGTCCTACAATTTAGACAATGAGTAGACTCTCCTGCTCGTATTGCTATCATTGCTAATAAAGACGTCTAGTTCAACTTGAAAATGTATTTGATAAACATCCTAGTTCCTTTTTATTTACATTTCATTGGTTCATAAGCTATCCAGGTGTGTGCTGGTATGACCACTTCATTTGTTCTCAGGATGCAGAATATTGAAAAAAGTACCATATACAACTCTGCTTTCTTTTTCTTGCATTATTGTCTAGCACCATTTTTGAAATTAATGGTATATATTTTTGTGTATAGAAATATCTATTATACTCGAGTACAACATTTAAGTACCTTAATAAGCTCCAGTTTCAAATAACATGCATATACACACACACAAACTCACATCCAAATAAAATAGAGACAGACAGAAAGAACATGACATAAACCAATATCCCTCTCTATGACACCATGATTGGATATTTACGATATCATTGCTTTAAGCTAACACACAAGAAATGAATTAAATGCTTAATTCCTTTTTTTTTTTTTTTCACTGCTTATCCCTGCCTTCATAACAGCAGATTGACATTAAAAGGGCATGGGTGAAATTAACTTGTCTGTGTGTCTCTCTATGTGTGTGTTTGGGGGGTTGCATTCCAGTCCCAAGACTATTTTGATGATGTTGGAATGAGAGAGAAAACAGTCTCTCAAAGGCTCCTATCGAATGCCTGTCATTTCCCCCTTTAACCGCCTAATCCCAGATGGTGTGTGGTTATGGTGCTGTCTCACTTCTCACACAAACTGTTTGCTGCCTCTCTCTATCTGTCTGTCTCTCTCCCTACCTCTGTCTGTGCATATATCCAACCCTCCCGCTGAGCTGTACATGTCTCTAAAGAGTCAGACCTCCCATGGATCCCTTTCTCTTGCATTGATGTCCACTGTTACAGCTTGCTGGTAGAGTGAAAGATGAAGAGACAGTCAGTGAAAGACTGACAGACAGAGAGACAAAAAAATAAAACAAATCATTGCATAAAGCATAAGGTTAAATATTTTCCTGTGGTTTGAAGTTATTACTTTAGGGAAATATTGCCAGGGGATAGGGAGTTAATCTTTAATACTGGTTGAATTATATGATCCTTTTTTTTTTAAATACCAAGAATGGAAAAAAAAGCAACGAGAACCCCATTCTTCTTAAAATGCAAAGTATGTAATGTCTGCCGCTAGGGGTCTCGCAATCAAAACAAAAAGACTGCAAGTACACAACTGAACAAAATATATAACATATCTCTAGAAATATTTTAATGAGGACATTACATATTATAATTTTTTCAGAATGCCATCTCACCAGTTTTAAAATGTATATGAATTATTTATTTTCAGAGTGCAACAACATCAGTGTGTAGGGCTGAACTGATGCAAATTGTCGAAGGGGAGTCTACCACATGGAGCAACGCATTCCCATGAACGGGTCCGTATGATATCGTACGAAAATGTATGCACACCAAAACGTATGATATCCTACGAACTTAGGAGACCGCTTGCTGGTCACGTGATGCTGGCTGGCTAAGAGCTCCATTATGCTGAGTGGCAGTTGCTAGATGTTTAAGCTGCTACAGAGCTTCGTGACCCGTGCTACAGACCTCCATTGTATCAGCGGTAGTTGGTGGTTCAGTTACCCGAAATTAGGTGACTTTGAGCCAGGTACAAAGCACAGTGAGCTGCGGACATATGTAAACACATAAATATGAGCGTTTTGCTGCGACGAAAGTTAAGATTAGGCACATTACACATTTGAACAAAGACACAAACACACACACAAGATTGCTAAATATCTTGCAAAACTGCTGTTATTTTTTCTTGGTAAATGGGTGTTGGATTTAGTGAGAAATACAGGTTAATCTAGATCTTCTTGGAATCGCTGGCCTTTAGTCACATAGGCAATAATTGAATGTCTGTATACAGTGATATACCATCATAGTAAACATAATATACACTGTTAAATGTTTCTGTTAAGTTACACCTAAATTTCAACACGATTAACCTGTTATTTTTAATAACTGCGCCTTACTTTTTTTAGGGAATATATGTAAAATAACACCTAATGTTTTGTTATTTAACACCCCATTGTTAAATAACACATTTTTTTGTTATTTAACTGCACAACCATCTGAAATAACATGTTCATACAGTATTTTTTGCATTCTGGGAAGGAGCATAGAAGAAGGCATTTGAACCTGCAACGAACACACGGAGGTCCATGTCGGAAGATCGCGGTGGTTATCGACCAAAATCACAATAATCCGGTGAGATTAACTAGAATTTCTTGAAAGTCATGCATAGTTTTAACATCTATCATTGATGTTGATGTATACTAAACGCCACAGATTTGCACCACATGTGTGGCCGGGTTAGCTCAGTTGGTAGAGCAGGTGCACATATATAGAGGTTTACTCCTCGACGCAGCGGCCGCGGATTCGACTCTGACCTGCAGCCCTTTGCTGCATGTCATCCCCTCCCCCCTCTCTCCCCTTTCATGTCTTCATCTGTCCTGTCGAATTAAAGGCCTAAATGCCCAAAAAAAAGAATCAATCAAGTTTGTGTGGCGTTCTTGCCATGTGTACGTTTGGTTAAAGCAGGTTCATCCTGGAAATCAAACAGCTAAAATAAATCAATTTACTGATAGCTGTTTATGATGCTAGATAGTTGGTCTAAGACTGTATTTGATGATTTCATGTCATGTCATGCTCGTCTTTGATGGATTATAGCCATTTGGGCTACCAGACATGCTGGTGTGACTATTTTATGTGGTAGGTTTTAGCCTAGCAATGAGGTAAATCCAGCATAAACAGCTACTACTGATTGGGCTAGTGGAGTATCTATGTGAACAGCCATTCTCTATTAATTGCATTGTCATAGTGCACCCTATTTTTTGTTTTTGTTTTTGCTGTTTTGATTATCATTGAGTTGTAGATAAATGTTTACATTTGTTTTTCTTTTTAATCACATTGCAGGGTACCATCCCTGATCACACTGCTGATCAAGATGATCTCCCAGGATTTATCTATTGTATGTAGTGAATTCAATGGTGTCAAACTTAACAAAACAAAAAAACTAAATCAGAAATTTGACAGTTAAAACATTTGTTTCAGGAGAAACGGGAAGCCGCTTCCAGCGCTGGATGCTCAGCATTGAGGGCCAAATCGTTTGCGAAGGGATCCAGTCCACCTTTGTGACACGGCTGGCTTCTTTTTTTTTCCTGTTTTTGCATCTTTAACCTACACTACCAAGAGGAGGCAGCCTGCACGCTTGAATTCATCCAGAGGTAAGATATTGTCTGTTAACACCTGCATTTTTTTCTGGCCTAGCTGTGGCTCAAGCTTGGTTTCATCAGGTCTGGTGATGGGATTTAGCAATTAACTTTGATTTAGAAAGTTTTAGTGCAACTTACAATATTCATAGGCAAGAGGATAGTGCATGTTGAGGATAGTTCATGTACATGTGTTGTCTTTGTTGTGCTGTTAGTCTCTGTGAATTACTAGATTTCCAACCAGTGTATACTTTTTCAGATGCATTGTGGGTATAAACCCAGAAAAAGGGACAAAGGCTGCATAGGGGAAAAAAAGAACTGTCAACTCACACGTCGCCAGCCTCTTGCGCAGGCTCGTGGACTTTCAGTGGGATTTCATCTGAAAATGGTGAGTTAGATGTATACATTACACATATGTTCAAACAGCAATGACTCAGGAGGCTGGGGAAAGTCATTCTCAACTGCCTTTCAAAGTTAGAATGCTGAACTCCTCTTCCATGCTCTTTTGCCATTCCTTTTTTGTTCTGTCAATGAATTTTACTCATCACACTTTCTATTATTGTATGTTATTCTGTCTTTTTTTTATCTGTTTTGTTGTCTTTTGTTAGGTCAAGCCATGTGATTTAATTTTGGATTAAAAATTTTAAATGATGTAACTCATCTCTCTCTCTCTCTCTCTCTCTCTCTCTCTCTCTTTCTCATACAGACCCAAAACCTTCCAAAGGATACTCATTGTGTGCTTTGTTTTACAAAATGGTTAGTGGTCTAAGACAATGACAGTGTTTTTTATTGCTCTTTATTGACCAGGAGTTCCATGAAGTGTTAAGTCTTGGCTTGAATGTATTCATACATGTTGAATTGCAGTGGTTTGGGTAACATTAAGTGTTGAGGTTCAGTATTTTGTTATATTGAACAATGTATTTGGGTTTAAAAATGTATTTGCTACTTAACTATTTTTAAGCCATGAACATGAGATTTGTTCTGAGCCTATGTGTAACATTTTTGAGTGACCAGGAGTCACAGGGAATATCCTTGGTTAGAGTCTTTTTTGCTGAATTTGAGCAGTTCAGGGAACATTAAATGTTGAGGTTTAGGGCCCTATCTTGCACCTGGCGCAGCACAACGCCCAGTGTCTTTGCTAATTTAAGACCGACACAGTTGTCAATTCCCCATCCAGCGCCCACGCTGTTTAAACAGCAAATGCACTTGCGTGCATCTGTGTGCCCATGGGCATGCTGGTCTTACAGGGACGTGTGTTCAGGTGCATTCTGGGCATGCTGGTCTTACAAGGAGGTGTGTTCAGGTGCATTCTGGGCATGCTGGTCTTACAGGGAGGTGTGTTCAGGTGCATTCTGGGCATGCTGGTCTTACAAGGAGGTGTGTTCAGGTGCATTCTGGGCATGCTGGTCTTACAGGGAGGTGTGTTCAGGTGCATTCTGGGCATGCTGGTCTTACAGGGAGGTGTGTTCAGGTGCATTCTGGGTGTATTGCTATCTTGAGGCAGTGGAAAGTGATCGTGACCAAAAAAAAACCTGGTCTAAGTCAATAGTGCAGCATTTCATTGTTATTTTAACAGCCCATTAATAAAATGCTCCTAGGCTCGTGCACAGCGTGCACACACTATGCTTGTTATTTATATATTCAACACTATATATAGTGTTGGATATATAAATAGGCTAGAGTTTAGATATTGCATGCCTGAAGACATCATTATTATTATTTTGTTTCATTAATAGTGCTATTTAGTTAATTAGAGTAATTGTAAAGTGTTGCCTATACTTGTAGAGTTGCTGTTGTTGTAGCAGTTGTAGTTGTGGGTGACGCACAGGGCCAGCCCAGCAGAGACTGGACAGAGGGATCCACGCCTTCTTCATCCCATCAATGCCAATTGTCCTCATTCACTCCAGCGAAACACAAACTGCTAACTTACAAGGTACGTCACTAAGTCTTTTTATAATATGGTATTTGTATATTCACTCCCAGGAATTGTTTTTTTTAAGGAGTTTGAAGGATCTCTGAGTCAGCGCGTCTCTCAATGCGTGCGTCTCCCTGTTAAATCTGAGCGCGGCTTTTCCTCTGGAAGCTCGCTATTTGTTCAGTCTGTGCCTTTTGAAAGTTAAGCGCCTCCACGAGCCAGCTGCGCGCGTGCAGTCACTTGCAACTTTATATTCGCTAACGGCCTTATAGTTATATAATTTATTTACAATAAAATACATTTCTGATCTGCTAGTAAACTATGAACCACCTCGCAGGTCGTCTGGGACAGGTCTGCTTTCTGTCCCCAGAGTCAGAACTAAACAGGGGGAAGCAGCGTTTAGTTTTTATGCTCCACATATCTGGAACAAACTGCAGGTCGGCTGCAACTCTCGGTTCTTTTAAATCAAGGCTGAAGACCTTTCTTTTGATGTTGCTCTTTAATGTTTAACTTCTTATACTGCACTGTAACTTCTATTCATATATTGTATCTGTTTTTAAGTTTTTAATCATTTTTAACTGGTCTTTAATGTTTTATATAAAGCACTTTGAATTGCCCTGTTGCTGAAATGTGCTATACAAATAAAGCTGCCTTACTTAGTTTCCAAATATTTGAGGACTATATTAAGACGCTTCTTGACACAATGTGGCACATTTGCTGGGGGGGAATGACACCGTATCTCTCTCTCTCTCTCTCTCTCTTTGGTGCGTGCGTGCTTGCGTGATATATATATCACGCAAGCACGCACGTACACACCCGCTTATCTGTTATATTCTACTGTATTACCCAGTGTCATAGCAGTTCGTGAAATGGTCACGTTATTTAATCTGTTGATTCGTGTACGCGGACAGTTTATGTCATTGTTTTCGTGGTGGTGAGCACGAATTTTAATCTAATGTATTTCAATGGAAAGCACATTTCGTGATCACAGCAACACAGGACTTTCACCCCGGAGACAGGGGATCGTGTCCCGCGTGTGACGATTCATTTCCCCGTTGTTCTTTTCCTAAACACAACCATCCCGTTGTTGCGCCCTTCCCCCAGAGACCGCGGGCGTCTCCCCCATGTGGCGTTTAATTTCCCCGTTGTTGTGACCATTTCACGAAATGCCGTGAGACCGTGTTGGTATTACTGTATTATTTGAGTAACTTTGATCCACTTTGCTTTACCAAAATATGTAGGTTGAATGCAGTTAACCAATCTGCCAGCTGGTTTAGGCACTAGGCTACTATCCTATAGGGCCTACTATAGCTACTATACTCTTAAATATGTAGGCTAATAAACGGGATTATAGTCCACACTACACTGACATGGGTTAAAAATAAATGTGTTCATTTCAGCAGATATGAAAGCACTCAAATACTTTACGCAATTGAAGGTATCATCGCCCACAGTACTGTATCAAAAAAGCTGGAAAATGAGAAACCTGTGTATAAAAGTAGAACTTCTTTGTGATAGAGTAGAGTTAAGACTGTATTGTGGTGTTCTGGCTGAATCAGTTGTTACAGGCCTATTCGTCATTTAATGTTATACACCAATCTAATAAGCTACATTTTCATATAAAAAGATGAATAATAAAGTGTTTGTCTTTGCATTTTTTTTTCTCTCCCCAGGATTTCCAATGGCAACAGTATCTCTGGGCAATGGCTTTGCCCTTCTTCTTCTGTTACCTAATTTCCTGACTGTATCATCTGCCACCCAAGATGACCTTGTAATCAACACCATGCATGGAAAAGTTCAAGGGAAGTTGCTTCCAGCGCTGGGTGGTGATGTTAGAGCATTTTTGGGAATTCCTTATGGTAAACCACCTCTGGGGAAACTGAGATTCAGAGCACCAGAGCTAGTAGAGAGATGGGAAGGGGTGAGGGATGCCACCAAATACCCAAATTCCTGCTACCAGTTGCCGGATACAACCTTTCCAGGTAACATACATGCAAATATCTACTGTATTCGGTGCTGTAAACATGTATTGGGAATTATTGAAGGTGTTGTGAGTTACATCCCTGCCAAAAAGATGTCCAGAGACTAAAAACACCTGTCACAAATGTCAGCCAGTACTTGATGTCTCACTAGGACTAGACAGAGCCTCTAAAGTCCCAAAATAGTTATTTATTTATTTGTATGCAAACAAATTATATCTGTGCACACGCAGTTGTTTTTATGTGCAAACAATATCCATATATTCTGCACTCAAGTTATTATATTGTGGTTAAATGTTTATTTTCTATAGTCTTGTTTTTATTTCATGCAAAACAAAAACAAAATAGTGTGGCATAGTGTGCATGGACATAAACATGTGCACCCTTTGTTAACATGTGTTAAACTCTTAGCATGAGCAAATGAAATGTGGCAAGATGTACAGAGTGCAAGGTAAGCACAATCATTACAAACATGAATTTGTCCCTCGAGCAGTTGAACTTCCATATAATTGAGGGATTCACGAGAAAAAATGATAAAATTTATGCAGCGGAGGCCAAGATATCCTGGCTTCTAGTCCCTTCCAGAATATTCTAACCTCTGAAAACCTTGGATCCTACACTTCCCATGATGCAACTTGATAGTGTCTCTTTGCCCTGCTGTCCCTGCCTGGTAAATGCTCACTTCTTTTAAACTGCTCATCCCCTGTTTTGTAGTGCATGCTTTTTGTTATACATTTTAAATCTCTAAGCCTAAACCCCAAATAAAGCTAATGACATCACTATGACATAATCATGGCTGATTTTGATTTGAAACACTTTAAGTTGCTCCCTAATACTGCATACTTAAATAAGACTGAGTTGGAGTTTCTACACTTGAATGACCAATGTGTGACAAGGTACCAAAGGTGTCCAGCTAAGTACATGTTTGAATAAAAGGCGTGGCAACGCTGAATGTAAATAAATAATGCATGGTTCTGCTGCACTGCTAGCAAAACATGGATAAGTTTGTGAAAGCACTCCCATGTAAATGTAAATCAGACGATGATGCTGCACCACACATCACAACTACCAAAACAAAGACAAGAAAATATGAAGTGGTGACCACAATCCGATCTAAGGAGGTTGATTTGACCGCTAATTGTCGCCTCATTGACTATCCCTTAGCAGACCAACAGCTGATTGTGCTCTCTCTCTCTCTCTCTCTCTCTCTCTAAACAGTTAACAGCAATATACATATACACAAGCACACATATACTGTACAAATTAAATTTGATACGGTGCCCTACTCAAGAGATGGGTTGGGGCTGGGTCATGGATGCATAGCTATTTGTAGACAGCCACCTGTCAGGGTTGTTTCGAAGCCAGCTACAACCAGTGCCAGGCATATGTACAGAAAAAATGCCCTTTATTCCAAATATAGAAATGACAACACAGATAGACATGGACAGAAGGCATTGATGTTTGACTGCTGTTTCTGTTTTGGACAAATGGGATTCTTTTTTTTTGTGTACTGCTTTTGTAGCAGTTTGAGAGCTATATAAATTAATATCTAATCCAAATATTGCTTGCAAGTGTCATAATGAAGTTGAACTTTAACTTAAGTATGTTTACCTTTGACCATCTGAGGAAACAGAGATAAGAGTATCTAGCAATTGCTGGACTACAGTCCCAGTCAGTCCCTCCTGACATTGATACAATATTGTCATTTTTTTCCAGGGTTCAAAGGTGCAGAAATGTGGAACCCAAACACTCCTTTGAGTGAGGACTGTCTGTACCTAAACGTCTGGTCCCCACGTTTCAACAAAACCCAGCCTATGCCCCCACCACTTGCTCCTGTCCTTGTCTGGATCTACGGAGGCGGGTTCACTGTAGGAACGTCCTCTCTGGACGTTTATGATGGTCGCTTCTTGAGTAAATCTGAAAGTGTTGTTGTGGTATCAATGAATTACAGGTAAGAACTGAAGTAAATTTAAGAAAACAAAATAGTGGACATATTTACTCTACGTAACTATAACTAATTGGCAATTAGCAATAAGGGGAACATCTTGGATTAGGTTCTGTTCTTTACGTACTTGGTGTGACAGTGGATTCTTGCCTACATTGGAAGTTGCACAAGGTCATTAAAAAATGGTAGGTGGTTTGGGTGCAAAACGCCAACAAAGGCATTTGGAAACAGGAAAGTCCTTACCACTATGTGCAATACCCTTCTCTTTACTCATTTAGGTGGGATGTGGAATCTGCAAGAGTAGGTGGAATTAAATGCTGTTAACGTCTTTCCTCATTCTTGTGCTCATCTGTTACAGACTTGGAGCTTTTGGTTTCCTGTCTATTCCTGACAGCAAGAACATCCAGAGCAATGTAGGCCTGCTGGACCAGCGCTTGGCCCTCCACTGGGTAGCCAACAATATAGCTGCATTTGGAGGTGATTCTGCAAAGGTAAAATGTTTTCGTCCAAAATCAGATAACATTAGTTTAAATTGTAGTTTAAACAATAAGAACAAGCTGTTGGATTTCGTTTCAAGGTGACTCTGTTTGGGGAAAGCGCTGGTTCAGCATCTGTGGGCTTCCACCTGCTCTCCCCGGGCAGCCACGGTCTTTTTCAAAGGGCTGTGATGCAGAGCGGCTCTCCTAATGCACCCTGGGCCACAATCAGCCAGACTGAGACCTGGCGCAGGTAGGGTGTATTAATTCAGTCACCTGCTTAAATCTTTTCACTCCCTCTGTCACAAATATTTGTTTAAAATGTGTCTCTTTCTCCCTCACATTCCTCGTCATTTGTTCCATCACCAATTTACTTTCTACCTCTCTACGCTAACACCCAGGTCCATGGAGCTGGCGACGTTACTGGGGTGTCCCACGTCTCCTCCAGCTGATATGGAAGCTTGTCTGCAGCAGGCGGATCCTCTGGAAATCTCAACGAAGCAATACGACGTTTCAATGCAGTCTACAATCTTAGCCATACCTTTTGTCCCTCATGTTGATGGGGACTTCATACCAGATAACATCGAAGTATGTGTGTGTGTGTCTGTGTGTGTGTGTGTGTCTGTGTGTGTGTGTGTGTGTGTGTGTGTGTGTGTGTGTGTGTGTGTGTGTGTGTGTGTGTGTGTGTGTGCGTGCGTGTGAGGAGATGTCAATGTGCCTATTGCACATGTAACATGTTTGTGTGTGTTTTTGTGTGTATAAGTATTATATATTTTCAATATCTTATCTTGGATAGCTGATGTAGCAAATGTCAATTACCCCAAACCATTGTTTTTAATTTAGCATTCATTTGAATGACTATTTTTCCAGGTTGCCACACTTTAAAGACTTTCACACATGGAAATGCATACTTATATTTTAGTTGATAATCTTTCTATGATGTAACCTGGCTACAAGTAGATGTCAAACATTGACTAGCTGTATCCTGGTTTCAGCTGTCATCAAAACTAAGCTCACTGGGCAATTATCACAGTATTATTTGCCAAAAATTGAAAAACATCTTGCATCACACCAATCACCAATCATCACAATCAATCATCAACACCAGCTACCTTTTTGTTTTTCCTTTCAGGTGTTGCTTAGTACCGGTACCCTCCCAAAGATAGAGGTCCTGTTTGGCCTAAACAGGGATGAAGGGACCTACTTCCTAGTTTATGGAATACCTGAATTTAAGATCACCGGTCAGAGCCTCATCACCAGGAATGAGTTCCTGAAAGGAGTGGCGATTTCAATGCCACATGCAAGTGATGTCACAAGAGATGCGGCCATTTTCCAGTACACTGACTGGGCAGATGAGAACAACAGGATGAAAAATCGCGACTCGCTGGGAAGTCTGGTTGGAGACCAACTGATTGTTTGTCCTGTGCTAGAGTTTGCTAACAGGTAAAGGGGAATTCTGAGCTGCAATGGTGTATCCTCAGCCTTGTCTGGCCCATTGTCTTCAGGCAGTGCCCTACATATTGCACATTTAAACTTAAGCCAAAATGCTGCACAGTGGTTTATAGTATTATGAGACATAATGTTACAACTCTGGAAAGTCATCACCCTGGCAATTGTTTAAATCTTTCATCATGATGAGCACAAGAGAAGAGAAGTAAAAATATGTTGCTGACTTTATAAAAGTAATTTACCGTAAATGTGTATTTGTATCTGTATGTTATTGACAAGTTGAGCCTTGTCTTTGTTACAGAATGACCCTACAATAATTTTTTTGTTTGTTGCCAGGGCTCTTTTCATTGGCACCCTCGCTGCATCAATGCAGTACTATAATCCAAATAAATAAGGGTCTGTTTTCATGTAGTGCTGAACACTGCCCTATCCTATTGGGTGGTTTGGGTCCCAAAAAATAGGACCAAATGTCAGTTCTCGTTTCTTGTGGTTGTTACAAAAGTTTGTGTTTTATTTTCTTTATTTAACCTGACCTAGCAGTGCAAAAAATAGTTAAATATTGTCGTTTCCCCCCAGGTACTCACAACGTGGTGGTAAGGCTTTCCTTTATTTATTTGACCACCGGTCTTCTGTCAATCCTTGGCCAGAATGGATGGGCGTTATGCACGGCTACGAGATAGAATTTGTCTTCGGAATGCCTCTGAATGTATCCCTGGGATACACGAAGAATGAAGTGAACATGACCAAGAAGTTTATAAAACACTGGGCCAACTTTGCCCGTACAGGGTATGCATAATCTGATAGCCAATCAGTCACTCAAATTGTTTACGGACCCTCATGGCACTGTGGAATTGTCTTAAATTGGCTTTTGTTTTTGTCAGTAATCCAGGCATTGATGGAGCGAACTGGCCCTTGTTCACCCCTGAACAGCAAGCGTATGTCACTCTGAACTACAACCATCCAGAACAAAAGAGGATGATGAGAGCTAACAAGTGTCACCTCTGGAACAAATTACTGCCAAAAGTACAAAAAGTATCAGGTAAAACAAATATCTATCTATCTATCTATCTATCTATTTATCTATCTATCTATCTATCTATCTATCTATCTATCTATCTATCTATCTATCTATCTATCTATCTATCTATCTATCTCTCTCTCTCTCTCTCTCATACACACAGAACTCTATATAGTTATTAGAGTAGGAGGTGTTGCGTCAGTCTCTGCCAGGGAGGTGTTTTGCCTGGTTTAGCGTGTGGAGGAGATTTGTATCCTGACTTGCACCCCTCCACTTCACCACAGTTCTGAAGGTCTGAGTGGGAGTAGAGGAGGGTCAGTCATCACCCCTCCCAGAATACTGATCACACACAGGGTGAATAATACTCATACACCTCTCCACTGTGGTCATTATTCCCACACGCACACACACACACACACACACACACCATGCAAAATATGACCGTATTTTAGATACATTTTATTGAAAGTGACAGGAACATAACATGAAAAATAAGAGTAAGTAAATCACATCGCACAAATAAGCTATCTTTCAACAATCCTATTGTGAAAGATCACAAAATAACAGTCTCTCTGTCTGCCTCTTTCTCCACAGATGATCTTCTGTCTTGTGTTGAAGCAAATGGGCTCATACTCCACTGTGATTACACCTTCCTCCTCATTCTACTGGTTATAACTTTAACCTATTGATAGAGTGATGAGACCTACGTTCTATACAGCCATATACAACAGTTACATAAAATATAGTGGTTTGGACTTTACTGTTATTTAAAATATTTTGTGATTGGCCTACTGAATTGTATATTTAAAGAAATTGTGTTTTACATATGGAGTGTGTGGTTTAGGTAAACAAATGCTCCTGTTTTTTTTGGAACTGTACAATAAACAGCGTTCACAGTGATTGCTTCATAAAGCCACTGTATGAAGCTGCATACATAACATTCTCCCCAGCTCTGACAGAACTATATTTTAGGATGCTAAAATTCTAATGGTCCTAATGAGGGAAGCAGTACTTTTTATTTTGCAGTTACTGGTATTGTACCATGCACAACAACCAAATAGTGGCTTATGTTCTATTTCGTATAGGTTTCACACTCTAAGAGCTGTCGCTCTTGGGTTAACCCCTTCGCACATGCACAGTCGTGAAGATTTCTTTCGCGCCCTTGTGCCCTGCATGGGCCTCTATTACATCCGCAGTTACTGTATAACACTTGCGCGATCATAGAACTGCTCCCAATTTTTCTTCAGCGACAAGCAGTTTGAAGACTTCGAAGAACAGTGGTGTCCGCCACGTACCGACCATGGACCAGCTATATCCTGCCACCGGCCCTCCACCAGAGCTGCAAGATGTGCCTCGACTCCGTTCGCCGGGCTAGCACCCCACCGGCTGCTGGCAGCTCTACAGCCACTTACCGCCAGAGGAACTGAAGCAGCAGACGATGGCAGCCGAGCGCACAGTCAGATAAGGTAAGGATACTACCAGCGGCGACACCCAGACAGCCGGGGAGGGGATCTCTTTGGCGGGCACGAGTCTACTGACTCAATCCCCCGAAGACGGTTCCCTTGCTGGCTCTCCCTCCTCCTGGTTGGGAGGACTGGAACTTGTAACGGCGGAGGATTATGGAGCTCCCGTCACGGCGACTGTCTCCTTTCCAGGAGGGGAGCACCACACTGCGACTTTCTCCTTTTTTTTCTCCTCCGCAGTGGGCGGGCTCGCTACCCACCGCTACGTTTTTGTTCTCGACCTGTGCAAATGCCGAGTAGCAATCCCCTCTCCGGAGATGGACGGCAGCCACGCCACGGCGGCAGAGCTTGGCCATCATCCCGCTTCCTAGTCCAAAGGCCCCTTTTCCGGCCAAGGGAAGCCCTCACCGCCGTCTCCCCTAAACCGGGTTCATGCTCGCTTCACTGACTGCGCGTACCCGTGTAACACCTAAGTGACTGCGGCGCTCAACAATGCCACTTGCTAACATAACCGCTATCTCTGCTGTCTCCACCATGACCGTTAAGCTTGGCTGTCCCCCACTAAGGCTGGTGCAGTCACGAGTTGTAGGTAGTGGAGGGGATATGGTAACACACCTCCCAGAGAGCGGCGCTTCGGCCACAATGGCGACACCGTAATGTCGGTTCAAGGAGACGCCGCCCTGCGGGCTGCGGTCTGTGCCTCCCCAAGCCCTGGCTCCAGTTCCACCTATTGGCGGCGCGACCATGAGGCCCGGTGGGCAGCACCCACCTGGTCCAATCTACTCACTGGTCCACTAACAGTGGCGGTAGTGACAGTGATGGAGCGCTGGAAACGCGTGTCTCACTCCAACTGGAAGAGTTGGAAACATAACGGCGCTTTTAAGGGCCACACAGTCGCCTTAAAAAAAGCCGTTTTTCCCTCAGTCAGTCCGCCTTTGTCCCTCTTGAATATCTTGCGGCTACTGAACCTCACACACACGCAGACAGGCTCGCCGCCACGCCCACGTGCGGTACACGGTTAGAGCCAGCCACACTGTGTCAAAATTAATGGGCTCACACACCCGCTCAAAATGTGTGTTTATAGCCTACTCAGTCTTTCTCCAACTCCCAGCTGATTACGCGGAATGGTGAGAGTGTTGAGTGAACGGCTTGTGAGAATCGAACTACCGCTTTTCACAGCAGTGGGAGGGCACAATACTCACTGCTGTGTAAAGAGCCGACCCACAGGCATGCGCATGCCGCCCTCTCGGTCAGCCTCTACCATGGGCTGTGATGGCCGGGCACTCGTTTCTCACAGCGCGGGGACGGCTCAGCGCTCTCCGTTGCTATGTCAACAAACAGGGTGACCTCCGTACTGCATGGCAGGGCCTATAAAGTATGGCAACAGTTAACCTTAGTCCTGGCAGTCACAAGCAAGTCCAGGTTACAGGCTGCAGCCCAACCTCACTACCCAATGACCTGAACATTTTTTCACCAGATTCGAGAGAAATAACAGCTCTGATCTCAAAAGGTTAATTTCCTCATTCGAACCTGATGACTGTAACATCACTATCAACTCTGGGGAAGTGGTCAGCGCCCTCAAGAGGACCAAGGTGAACAAGGCGCCAGGCCCAGACAACATCTGTGGGCGGACCCTTAGGCACTGTGCTGAGCAATTGGGGGGTGTATTCCAACACCTGATTCAGTGCTCCATCAACTGCAGTACAGTCCCCCAGCTGTGGAAACACTATGGTAATTCCCATACCCAAAAAGGGTACCATCAAAGTCCTGAACGACCTCAGGCCTGTGGCCCTAACCTCCCTGGTAATGAAGGCCATGGAAAGAGTCATAAAAGACTATATGACCAAGGTGACAGATCCAATGATGGACTCACTTCAGTTTGCATATCGGGTGGGGAGGGGGGTCGACGATGCTAAAATGTTCATCCTAGACAATACCCACAAACATTTGGAAACCCCAAACTCTACAGCCAGACTTCTGTTAGCTGACTTTTCGTCGGCATTTAACACAATGCAGCCACAGAGATGATGATGACCCACATGGGGGAGAAAATGACAACGAGACGTCTGTTGGGCACTTTCAATCTGCAAGAGATAGCGATGGCGACGAAGCAGGTACAACAGACACTCAAACTGGGCAAATCTGGACCAACGCTCAGTTTACAGAGAACAAAAAATATCCCTGGCTTACAATGGACAAAACAGGACTGGGCTGTGCCATTTGTAAAACAGTGGGATCACTTGGTCCGGAAAAAACTGCAGATATGAAACTGGCAAAAGAATGGATCTCGGGCTCAGTGACATCATCTGCGCCCGATTTGAGAAAAAAGCAAAGAGCCTTAAGGACACAGGCCAGCTCACGGATTTGAACATGAAATAGACTGTCAGGAAATGAATGGTGTGGATATGGGGTGGATTCTCCACTCTAACGTGGCATGTTCTCATATACAACAGCATATTGCAACTGACATGAAAAGAAAACTTTTTGAGAGGATTGTCACTTGTGCTCCAAAAATCGGACTCATGCTGGATGAGGCCACAGGCTTGAATAAAAAAAGCGCATTAATCGTGTATTTACGAATGCAGTTGCCAGAGATGGAATCGCCAGACAACATATTCTTTGATCTTGTGGAGTTAGATGATTTTGGCACAGAAGGCATTGATGCCTTAGATTACACCAACTTGGACGAGGCCTTCCTCTCAAAAACACTTGTCGGTCTCACATGCGATGGTGTGTCAGTGATGCTCGGACGTAAGAGTGGGGTGGCAACTCGACTTAAATCCCGCTTCCCAAACGTCATGGTGTGGCACTGCTCTGCGCATCGACTTCAGCTTGCAGTTGGTGATGTGATGAAAGAAATGGGGGCTATAAATCATTTCAAAATCCTCATGGATAAACTTTACGCACTGTACAGCACATCAAGCAAAAACTGAGTGGAGCTCAAAGACTGTGCTGACGGTTTGAACATTCAGTTGTGTAAAATTGGCCGGGTGTTAGACAACAGATGGGTAGCATCTAGTCTCAGAACAGTCAAAGCTATGTGGAGAAGTTATCCTGCCCTCCACGGACATTTTACGCACAAAATCTTCAAGACTGCGCATGCGCGAAGGGGTTAACCCAATAGCGACAGCTCTTAGAGGGCTACGCCTATTCTCGAATCTGTAGTTACAATACGTAACTATTTTTATGACGGTAATGTTATTGATGATAACTGTCCTGGTCTGTTCTGATAAATGTACAAACCTGTGCATACTATATTAATTTTCAAGCTGCAGAAAACACACTATTTCCTTGTTGTCAAGTAAACTCTATTACCACTTTCATGTCTAGTTTTCATGTCTAGTAGACTGTAGTCTAATAGAGGAATAGAGCTTTGTTGTCTATTGTATTGCTCAGTAAAGACCATGTAACAATCATTAAAGATTTGGATAAACGTTAATCAACACTGGGGTATTCTTTGTTTTAATAAAGTTTTATGTATTATGTTGACTGACTTATGTGTCTGATAAGCACTCTATGCTTCTTCAAATGCACACAAAAATCAATTTTTCTTACGTTCAATGAGTTGTACATGTACGTGCTTATGATATATATCGTTTTCATGAAGGAAGGGAAAAATTGGTATTTCTGTTTATTTTGAGTATTAAAAACAGGTGAATAAAAAACTAGTATATGTTTTTTTATTACAGTTGAAATACTGTAGTTTAACTGATGATGCACAATCAACAGCTCATTTCAATCCATCGCTTATTTTCTTCTTCACACTATTATCAGTTTTGCAGAGGTAAACTCTTTTGAACTCAGTGGTACCTAATAATATATAACTTGATTTGTGCCTTTTGTGGGGTGAAACCCTAGTGCACCGTTAACGGTCAGTCCTGTCATTCACACATGATTTAAGCAACAGAAAGCCTTATGTAAACACAAGTTATTTGCAGTGTCAATGTCAAACAATGTCAAAGCTGCCGTTAGTACTAGTGGAACAATATTTATTTTTGTTGTCGAAAGTGTTTCACAGTTTAGCATGCTCTGTTATTATTCCTCATTCTGTCATTGAAGACAGTAATGTGATAATAAACAGTGTCGCCGAGCAAAGGTCAGAGTGTTGATACAAAAAGCTAATGAGATGTTGGAAAGAAATGAACCACTCTGGTTGAATGACCTTGAATGCTGTTTAAAATCCTCTGGTGAAAAAGTAATTACATTGTATGAGCATCTGGTACGCAGTGGGTGTGAGTGGGGAAGAGTGCAAAAACTTTTTATATGACTCACATGTTATCTATCGATTGTTACAAGTAACAATGTGTTTTCTCTGCTAAAATAAACCTGTAGTGGTTAAATGCCAAGCAATTTATTTTTGTCATAATGTGTGTGGATCTTTACACTTCCCCACCACAACAATCCACCACAAACAAACATACACAATAAGTTAAGAATGCTCTTTTCTATTTGACCTTTTACAGTGACTGATGTAGGATGACTCCTGACCACTGCTTATAGGATTTGGTGTATGTGCCTGTGTTAAGGGAAAGGATGGAAAGTAAGATACACACTCAGAGCAAGAATGTTGTGGATGGTGTATACCTGGCAAATGTGGTCTGTTGACATGACAGTTGGCATTAGCAGTGACATCACCGCACCCTTGTTTCCACAAACGTTTGGTGTTTTCCAAAGAGAATCACATCGTCTTCAATGTGCCTCATCCATAATGGATGAAGATAAAGGTAGAGCAAGAGGGAGGGTAAGAGGGACAGAGAGAGAAGAACTACAAATAAAAAAGAAGACAATGGGGATATTTGTAATGAACTATAAGGAATTATTTGAAGGTACAGTACAGGAGATCTTTCAGTCCCTGCTGAGCATCTTCACTATGTTAAGTCAAGGTGATGATTCTCACTTGTCATGACCACAGGGATCAGGAAAAGCTAAAAAGATTTAAAAAAAGGTTTAAAAAAAACTGTTTTTTCATTGCTCCTCAACTGGGAATGATGCTGTGAGACAGCAGGGTTTTTGTCCTTGGCTGTATCTGTTCTGTATTTTGGTGGCTTGCCATGTGCCGCAGAAGGCGGACAGGTGCAATAGGGGGTGGAGTGACAGTCACGTGGCCACAGCAGTTATATTCTCAGAAACCCATCTAAATCACACACAAAAAAAATCATTGTATTCATTTAATTATATTTTTCGACGAGTAGACACATACAGAAGTGCTGGACATCTTCACAGGTTATATTAGCAGTGTGTGATTATGTATACATTCTGAAACAATAACAGTAATATAGGAAGAACTCCCAAACCGTATCATTGCCCTTGAGAAAACTACAGCTTCATCAACAAATTATATACAAATATTTTTTGCTTGGACAAACATATGCTTCACTGGAGGTTAGTTGTTTTGATTCATGTCCATGCCACAGTTTAGTTCTCAGACATGACACTGACAGATAATATGGGTAAGCTGTGATTAATGCACATGACAGCGACAGCTTCATTAATTAGGAGGGCAACACCTCCCACTATGTGTCATGTGAAATTACTTTTACCAACCCCCAGGCATAGTCAAGACAGAACAGACATTGTCAAAAGAATGACGTTTGTTTCTCATGAAGCAGAAATGTTTAGGGAGTTTTCAAGAAAATTACAGTCCATAAAAAAGGTACCTGTTCAAAACGTTCTTTGAAGCGTTGCATGTGGTATTAATTCTCAATAGAAAGAAACTAGTAGCACTATTTACTGAAAAATCAACCGTTTTTATTTAAATATTTCTTCTTCATGTCTTTCAAAATTGGATACCATGGGTTATATGTACATTATGTCGTTTGAACTCAAAATGTGATAATTATCAGCTGCCACTTATATTCTTATTATCATTATCATATTATAGAAATTCCATGAATGCAGTGTCACCATCAATCTCCACATTTCTGACAAACCTACCTCATGTCCCTTCCTGACGCATATTCAGGCCAAATGAAAGATGTCCTGCTTCCTGTCTGCCCTAGTGTCTCAATCTGTCAATCTGTTTCTTAGTTCAATGTCCAAAGGAGGCACCCACTTGGAATCCTTACAAGATGCCTAATCCCCGGCAATCAACTCCTCGTCCCTTGACTGTAAGGTAAATTGCGACAGTGGTCAATGTTGATAAAGGTGCCAAAATAAGACAACTTTCGGATAATAGATAAATCATTTCAGTTATTTTTCAATGTGGTTTTGATACTTTCTTCGTAATATATGGATATAAATTGAAAATGTTTGGGTTTTGGACTGATGGTTGGATAAACAAGCAAGCTTGGGCTTTTGGAAAATTAGAAGAGGTGTTTTTGGTAACACTTTATAATAACCACAATTAATGAATGGTAAATTGAAAGTTAATTAAACTTTAGTTAATAGTTATTTTACCGGTAACAAACAATGAAATAATGATTTATAATGTCAACTATTAGCAATGTTACAACTCATGTTATTGTACCATTAGTTTAGTGTAATATAAAAGCCTATAGTTTATACATTTAGATAGATTGTTAATACTTTGTTAACAAAACAATTATTGAACATTGACAATCTAAGAACATTATTTGGATGGCTATTATTAAGTTGCAACTAATGATTAATTAGTTAATGAATGATAAGTTGTTGATAAAGCATCAAGTAACATTCATTTGGCCCGATTTCATCTTTTGTTTTGGGGGGGGGGGGGGATCTATAAAAGAGATGTTAAATGTGCACTGATAATGTCTATCTAAATAATGTGTATAGATGCTTTACAAAATATGTATTAACTATTAACAACATATTATCATTTGCAACTTTATAATAGCCATCCAAATAATATTTATTAACAGTTTAGAAACAATGTCTTAAAGGTTTACAAGTCATTTGGTAATCAATAACACATACTATTAAAATATATAAAATGTTTTGATGTATACTGCATACATATATATATATATATATATATATATATATATATATATATATATATATATACACATATACACATGTATATATATATATATATATATATATATATATATATATATATATATATATATACACACATATACACATATGTATATATACATATGTATATATATATATATATATATATATATATATATACACGCACACACATATATATACACACACATATACATATATATACATATATATATATATATATATATATATATATATATATATATATATATAACATACATTACTAATTATCATTTCATTGTTTGTTAACCATTTTAGTGATGGTTATTATAAAGTGTTACCATTTCTTTTCACAATTCTTTTGGGACTTTGGTCATGATGTGCGAGGGCGTAAGCCAGCCTGTACAAAGCATACCTCCTATGGCGCCATTTTGATGCTACCTAGCACTCACCTACTGTTAGCATTCCATTGACTGCCATTCATTTTGGCGTCACTTTGAGAGCGAATAACATCTGAAGCGTTTAAACACTCTATTTGCCCATTGTTTATTTCGAAAGAAACACGAAAATGCATAAAAGGCTCCATTACCTTGTATCTCACGTAATGACTCCGTAGCAGACGTTTTTATAAAAAGAGGCTAACGATTGTGTCACAACCACGCGACTTGCTGTCACATAGTAGACAAATTACCGTATAGTACACGAGAAGCTCGCAGGCAGTTTCAACTTACATTAGCTGTTTAAGTTTAATTACTAATGTTAACTAGCCTTTTAGTTAGCAATAATTAGCCTGTGCCTATGTTATCTCCTTACATATACCTACGCTCTCCGTCTCTGCAAGATTGGGAATGATTGAGATTTCTCTTGGCACAGCTACCAGAAGACTTACAACGTTCAGACACGTTGCTCACGTCACATCTACGTCGTCAAGCTCAGTTGGAGGCTGCGTAGTAACGCTCAGCACTCACTGGAAAAGTGCTTCTAATAGACTTCACCCGTCTCCGTCAAAATCAACAGCATCACTTTGTCCATTTCTTTAACTGTCTATGGTGATGTGTTCTGTCCGTGCCATACAAAGAGCCAAAATATTTCCCATGATGCACTGGACTTAGCGGCCGCCTGTGGAGGCTCGATGCTGGAGGATTTGGCGTCACCTTTGACCTTTTTTTGTTTCACCAAATATTTCTTTTTGATAACAAATACATGTGATATTATTGAATTCTCTACCAAATGACAGCTTGGATGCAAGCAAATGCTGATGACTTATAAACAAGGTTAGGTGGTGGTCTTGAAGACTTTGGCTGATAAGTTTAATAGATAGTTGATTTCTGGTCCAACTAAATGAAATACGAGAGCAGAGGGAGATATAAAGATATGAAAATGTAAAGAAAAATGATGACTAGATTTGAGAGGGACATGGCAGAGATTCAGGGTCAAATACAGTAAAAGGGAAATATTTTAATTTGTGGTAGATGAGAGGCACATTTCTTCTTTGTATGGAAACTTTTAATGCACATCTATACACACTCAACTCAAGTATTCAGTCGTATGAATGTATCATTGTATGTATTGAATGTATGTCATTGTTTTCGTCTTCATAAGAAGAGTGTAATATAATCACACATTTATTGTGTTTAATCATTTAATTCAAGAAAATTTGTTCAAACTTCAAAATGACGAAATGTTATTTTCAACTGTGAAACCCAAATACAAAATGAATAAAAAACATACTGGATGCAGGGGCTTGGAATTTGCCCACTTATTTCAACAACAAACAACAACAAAAAAGTTGCAACACAACTGATTTGATTTCAGGTATGTGGACGTATATAATTATAATAAACAGCTTGGATCACATCGTCAAATACAACAATGTGACAAATACATAAAGTACCACTGGAACTCCTTCCACTCAAACCCTTTCAAACCCGCTTTAGACAGAAACCTACTTTTTCTTTCACTAGCAATTCAGTTCGATCACCTGTTTATTTGGGCAAAATCACCTTTAAGGGTTTTGTCAGGACATGTAGCCACAGCCATGAAAAAGCAGTGCTCAACAGGTTAATCCCATTAGAAGAAGCATTTCAGACATCCTCCGAAGTTAACCAGAAAACGCTATATGACACCATGGCAAAACGAAAATGAGTCTGACCTCGGCTGTCAGTTGAGACAGAGACACCCATCATTCAAATGAGACAGGCGATTAAGGGAAGGACAAATCCAGACAGCTAAAGAAAAACAGAGAAAGAAACATTGAGGTACAGGCAGAGATTGGCATAGGCTGCTGTGATGTGGAAGGGCAGAAAAATGACAGCGGGAGGTGGAAGAAAAATAAAAACACAAAAGTCTGGAAAGAGAAAGACAGAGGGAAAAGATATGGTAAAGGAACACACAGAGAGGGACTTTCTAAATGAGAAGGGATTTGGTGACACTGAACGATACAAGGAAAGGCAGCCGGCTTTCATCAGGCCACTGATGAGTGGAAGCGAAGAAATATAACAGCATAATTCCATGGAAATTGAAAAAGGTCTCGGAAATGCTTTTCTTTCAATCATTTTATGCTCACTGTATGGTTCATCATGGCGCATGGGGATCATTTTTAGGCGTGGAGAGGCAAATATAAACACAACCTTGTCAGAAAGCAACGTCAAGCATCTCATTTGCCTGATTTCCATTACCTCACTTCCTTCTGTAACAACAATTATGTGCAGTCTTCCCACACTCATTCACCCTCCAGGACAGAGATTCACAATTTATATAGTATAGAACAATATTGTAGCGCTGTGCTGGGTTGCATCCTCACACAGTATAATAATGCTATCAAGCTTGTTTTGTAAAGTATACATATGCAGTCTGCAGGATGGAGCAACTAATCCAAGGTGGATGTGTCACTTCTACATCTCACATCTAACAATTGACCATATAAGCGTTCTTTATTTCCTTCCTCTCCCTGTCTCTCTTCCTCTCTTTAGGGGAATTTAAACAATGTATTTTCAGCATTTACTCTGTGTTCAGGTTTTGGGATTTCCAGGACTATGTATGATTTTTGTAAGAAGCTTTAAGCGGGTCGTGAAATATGGAAGTTCACTTTTAAAATGGCAGAGCACAAACTGGATCGTGCTGAAATGACAGCTGACTTAATAACAATAAATGCGTACTTAAAACTGACTTAATGCTGAATTGGTATAACCTTTTTCCCTTGAAAGTGTCTGTGTGTGTGGCTCAGTGAATTAGGTTCCATGCCAGAGAGACAATGAAAGAAGACATGAGGGATTGGTTAGCAGACCAATAAAGGGAAGGGAAGTTTAGTTCTAATACAAATATCCAGTCACACACATGAGATACTAAAACCTCAGATGGGAGAGAATAAATTGTTTCCCATAGACTATAGTTAAAATATTTTTGTCTGAGCATCACCTGGAGATAAACGTCTATTAGTATTTTACCCCAGATCTTAGTAGCATTGGTCATTGTGTATGGTTTTCTTCAATTGTGATGGTTAGAAATACAAAGAACACTGAACCCACTTGAGTCCAAGTAACGACCAGGAGGAGAGCAGTATGTCAAATACAGTCTCGTCAAATATTCTAAAGCATACACTTAAATCCCTCTTTCAACCCTACATAGACAAACATATGCCCTCTTCCTTATGCCATCTTGTCATGTAGGATAATGTAGCATTATGTAGGCCGTAACAACAAGGGCCCCTTCGGTAACATATACTAAGGGGGTCTCTTTGTACATGAAAGTATTGTGATGGATTTTCCAAAGGGTTAGGAAGCTTACGAACTCATGTAAGTGGGGACAGTGGTTCCCCTAATTCTCATTCAGGTCAGTGTCGAATATATCCTCATAACGTGTCTCAGGCAGAGGAGTAGTTCAACTCTAAACCTCTACTGATTCAGGGTGTCTAGGCAGCTGCATGATAAAGGAAATGTTTTGTGCCAGGACTGTCTCCTTTTAGAGGTCAGTGGAAACAGGGTAAAGGGTCCTGAGACACTTCAGCAAACATCCCAGAGAGATATAGACTCAACTAGGTTTTAGGTAAGCACACATGTTTACAGCGCCCACAAAACATCTGCGCATATCCAAATAATATATTCATATTTATCTGCACTCCTACTGTGCAGTAACTGGCTTGGCTACAGAACCCCAAGTTTATAGACAGAAAGCCTTTCACACACACAATTGTGGCCTGTGTGGATTTACTGTGGGTGCAATGCACTGCAGGACAAACCAGATGACGTCAGATGATGGGATACTGGCATGATTAGAGACTCCACTATGTTGGTTCCTAGTAGTCTGCTGTGCAAGTCAAAGTTCATCCCATGTGAACTATGTTCTAATGTGTAGGACAGAAGGAGATAGTTTGAATGACCACTCAAGGGTTTTAAATGGAGGAGAACCATTGGTATAACAAATATTTGTCTCCAAGTGTATTGAGAGACCAGGCGTTACCACAAAAAAAAAAAGACAAACTGCTGGCTTGACCTTGTTCGGTGGAGGAGAGTAGGAGGAGGCTGCAAGATGATAGAAGGAGGTGAATCAGATTTGGAATAGGAGTCATGCGTCATACATCTTTGTTTAATTTCTGTTTAATAGCCACCTCCGTACATTCTCCTCTTTCCAGCTCTTCCAATTTGACTTCTTTTCCCTGGTTTTGAATATCTAAGTAGAGAAAATTTAGTGAGCACTGGGCCCTGTCCTATCTACAAGTAGGGCTGGGCAATATATCAATATTATATTGATATCGTGATATGAAACTAGATATTGTCTTAGATTTTGGATATCGTAATATGGTGATATGGCACAAGTGTTGTCTTTTACTGGTTTAAAAGGCTGCATAAAGTAAAGTGATGTACTTCTCTGAATTTACCAGACTGTTGTAACTGTTCTATTATTTGCCTTTTCCCCACTTAGACATTATGTCCACATTACTGATGATTATTTAGCTAAAATCTAAGTGTGAAGATATTTTGTTAAAGCAACAATTGTCAACCCTAGAATATCGCCGTAATATCGATATCGAGGTATTTGGTCAAGAATATTGTGGTATCTGATTTTCTCCCTATCGCCCAGCCCTATCTACAAGTACAGTATCAATATGGCTGTTCAGAACACTGCAGCCTCTAGCAGCCGAAAACTGAGATTAGGTTTTAAGTTAATGCATTATCTGATTAATATAACCTCCCTTACAGTAAATTATGGATTGCAGTTAGATTTTTGTTGGTGGTATCCTGTCACATTTAATTCAGTAATCCCCAAACCACAGCATAAAATACATTAACAGGGATATTGTTCATCCCTTACCTATACTGTATACTATACAGGTTAGGATCATGCTTGTACCTGTAAATGATAGTGGATTGTGTAAAGCACCTGTGTCTTTCTATTGCTTTACTACAATGATGCAGTATGCAAATAGCATTACTCTTTTAGTTTTGCTCTTAAATTAATTCTGGTTACTTAATGAATTCCTTTTGGCTTTTGCTTATTTCACATAGAAAGGCCTCATCTTTCCAGGTTTGAACCCAGTACCATCTTGCTGTGCAACAAGTGCTCCAACCTGTACCACTATATGGATCGTTTGTGTTTCCTAAATTAGCGTCCCCTTGCACAATTGAGAGATCTTTGTTCTGATAAATGTGATGTTTTTATCTTGTGGCAGGTTTCGTGTTTGTGTGGCATGTTTTGTGTTTCTATATTTGGTTGCACTTTACTTGAAGGTATCTACATAAGGGTGACATGATACTGTCATAAACATTATTTGTAAACATTTTATTGTTAGGAGGATAGCCCCTTGAGATGAAGCATCTCGTTTGAGGGGGGTCCTCGAGACATAAGACAAGGACAATACAACACATGCACATTCACACTCGCTAAAGCTCACCCTCATCCCATCTCACCCACCCTACAAAACCCACCGACTCCTGATTGAAGACAAATCCATGTATAATGAATATTACAGTATTACAAGGCATGACAACATTTAGCCCATGCATACACATATGCGTACACATGTACATATAAGTACATATGCACACCTACACCCATTTTAGCATGTATACACATAAATAAAAGGAAGGATTATAAACAAGTCATAAATGTTTGTCATTTGGTTTTTGTCATGACAGGTTATGGTTAGGGTTAGAGTTATGTCATATGTTAGAGTCATGAACACATGACAGTGTCATGTGTTCTTGACAGTGTCATGTCACTCTTATGTAGATACCTTCAAGTAAAGTTTTACTGGGTGAGACCAAAGACAATTGTCTTGCCTCTGCTCAGACACTAAAGTGTGTTCTATTCTGTTCTATATTAACTTACACATTCATAAGTTAAAATAAGTCAACGTTGACTTTTGGTTTCACACGGAACACGAACAGCGGCCTGCGGGTAAAACTCCTGTGTTTCTTTAATGCATCCAACACCTTGACCTCGTCCCTCCCTATGCGGACTTTGGCGCTTTTCATACGACGTCTTTGGACTTCCTTCTTTGCTTCCCTCTTAATTATTAGTTCAACTTTTCCATGTAAAATTGAGCCAGCTTGTAAACAGTTAGTGTCTGGAAGAAATAGATGATGCTGTGTGAAATGTCAAAAAGAGTTTGTATGGTAAAGCTTCAGTGCTGAATAATTTGCTCTAAGAGTACAATTGGATCCCAGAGATGTTTGAAGCTGGAGAGAAGCTGTTTAGCTGTGGTGATCCTAACCTCCTTCTGCATTTACAATGCAACGAGGCATTTGCTTGACTCGCTGTTGACTCTCCTTGCTTCAAAGGAGTATTCTTTGTATATGCGATGAAATTTGAAATTGGTGCTAGGGATTAGGGGATGATTTTAAATATTTGCTTTTCACTCTGCACGTGAGCGCATCTAAAAATGGAAGCACAACACATTTAGACCCTAACATATGCTCACTTTCACCTTAAAAATACAGGAACTTTTGTTAATTTCTCACTTAGAGAATGAGAAAGGAGTCAGGCAATAAAGTAAACAACCAGTCACAAGCAGTTTATAACCAAGTCTCAATTCTTTTTTGTTTAAGCGTCAATACAGAAACTCCACGCATGACACTACTCTACCTGATTCACCCATTAACAGCTCAAATTCAAGGTAAACTTGGTTGATTACAGTATCATTCTATAATCACTCTTTCTTTGAAAACAAATGTGTCCTTTTTATCGGTCTCTCCAAGAAAGAGTCTACTTAATTCTTTACAAAGAGCAGCAATTTAGCGCTCAAACCCTCTAGAGACATTTTTTATTTGATCCTGTCAATAAATGGACGATCTACAGATTAAAAGAACAAACATGTGCTGTCCTCTCTTCATCCCTCCATCCTCTCCCCTCCTCTCTTATTTTGCCAAGCGCCTTAGTGTTGAGCTGCTCTCTTTTCAATACCGCTGATTAAAAATGTCTGATGCATCAACACGACTAAGCTGATTACAGATTTAGTTTCCACGAGTAAAGGTTTCCAAAGAAGGCTGGGGGAAAGTGGGAAAGAAGTGGGGAATAATAGAACACACAGAGTAAAAGCCACTGAATTGCATTGAGGGTCTAATTTTTGACAGTGTGTGACTGCAGGAGCATGCTCTTCTGTATCTGTGTGAGTGTGACAGACTATAGAGTGTGTAATTTTAAGAGGCAAACCTCTCAGGAAAAAAAGAGGTGAAAAGAGATTGTGTGAGTTGGTGTTCTTTGTGTGTGCAATGGCTGTTGCCCTTTTCTAGGAAGTAGAGACCACAGATATGACTCACATTGGTGACCGTTTTTGTTCTTTCAGTAACACCTGTGTCATCCGGCTTGACACATCCTTTATCCATATAGCCCAAATCTGTATCGTTGAGGCTCTTGGCCAGATCATAAACTTGCTGCTCTTCTGGTTTTGAAACAACTGTCCTCTGTGGCTCTTCTTAAAAGACCGTCATGCTTTGTTCACAATCTGTCACACACCTATGGCCCTCTGGCTAAAGAGGTTTATAACAGTAAGCATCAGTAAGCTTTGCCCTAAAAACTGAGTGCACCCTGATGCTCACTCCACATTGCAGAGGACAGATGTCTCTGATGGAAAATAATTTGGGAATAATCTGACCTATTTTAGCACAGATCTTTGCTTCCAGGTTGGATGGACAGAATAACATTCTTTATCAAGCAAATGTGCTTTTGAACTGGTAGTATACAGGAACGTTTTAGTAAAACTTTGTATTGGGACTTCATACCGCAGGAGATGCTAGTCGGAAACGTTTCCTAGCAGACAAAATAGAATCCATTCTGATTGGTGTAATGCTGATTAAGTTTCAAAGTTATTTTTTTAATTGCCAGCTGTCCCCTGCCCCGAGCATGAGAGTTTGACATGCGTCTTTGTTACCTGAATTTGACTTGGTACTGCAGACGACCCCTGGCAATAACAAAAATGTTGGCGTGACATCACAGACTGTCATTTCTGCCTTGTTTACTTTGTCCACAAACGCTGCATTGTCCACATAATGCATATGTCATTTTTCTCTTTAGGAACACAATTCATGGAAAGAATGTGGGTAAAAGCAAATAGGACATTCTGCCTAAAGCAGAGGAGATTATCAAAACCTAGGAAATAATGAATTGTGTAATATAAACAAAAAGCAAACGCTGAGATGTTGTCTATCATACTTAATACATAAATAATTGAATTTATGGCCTCTTTTTGACTGTCTTTATTGTGTTGGATTTGGATACACATGCTATGACAGCTAGACTTTGAATGCAAGGTCACGTTTAGAAAAAAACCTGAGGATGTAACATTCCAACAAAAAGTTCAGATAATTAGATTTGTAGGTAAATCAATACAATCAATCTTTGGGAAAATGCATTTTCTGTAATGGTTTACAGTTCCCTAGGGGAAACATTACAAGGGTTCAGGGTCTTGAAAGAACATTTGTGGCTGTTGCTAAACAGATACATAGTACAAATGCTATTAATAGCTTGAGCTGGCTTTTATTATTTGTACACTACCTGTCTAGAAATAGCCAAGCAACATCTGTGTCTTGTTATTTCCTTCCTTTTGTTCTTTCCACCATTTAATTTCTTTAAAGGATATGCTTCTCTTTTCTTTTTGGCTTCATTTCTAGATCTGTTGTTTTCTTTTTCTTTTTTTGAGTCTGGTGTACAAGACAAGGATTGAAGCCTGCCATTTATATGCGACTTCCATTACAACAGTTGTAATACATGTCAGCTACTTAAGTATATAGTTCACTTATGGCATTATACACTGCATTAAATTGCAATAATGATGAAAATGCATTGGCTTAGTCAAATTATATTCACATTGTCATTCAAACAGGTAGAGTAGCCAGCCTACCCAGAGCAGTGAGACTGAACCCACATAGTTCGCATCAGGCCACAGGCCTGACAACAAAATATTATATTTTAACTAAAATAATGTATGGATTTTAGCTAAACTATACTGCAAAACAGATTCAATAATGTAATGATGAATCAACTCATAGGTGATTAAATAATACAATCAATAAACATGGTTTCCATAACTTCACTGAATTACATAAATATATTAGAAATATGTTGAAAAGAACAGGTTACTCTTATATTCTAACTTTTTCTATATTAAGGTATCCACTTACCGTGTTCACAATTTCAACAAAAAAAAAAAAAAAATACCAATTTAAGGCACATCCAATGGGCAGGCTTTAAAACTGAACCCATCCAATTCGCATGATACCTAACTTTTATAGGCACTGCAGGCGGGAAGAGAATGAAACAGACTGAGATAAAAAGAGAGGTTATAATGCTACACAAAAGGTAAGAGGAATGAAAACAAAATATGGTTTGTCCTCCAATGACATCTCCATATTTCTACATCACTTGTCTCAACTGTCTCAAGGGATATTTCGGATTTTGGATATTTGTGTTTATGCTTTTCCAATTAGCTGATGGTATTATATTATTAGCTTACTTTGTTGCTGTGTAAAACACTTAACATATTTATCTAAAACCTGAGAGGGAGGTTTGGGGGACATAAATAGATGATGTGGGTGAGACTTGGCATAGCTGCGTAGGTAAGGAGATCCACAGAGTACAGTATGAGTGATCAGCTGCATGTGTGGATGTGTTTGTGAGTCTGTCGACAGGAAGCAGTGATTCAACAAAACAAAATTATATATATATATATATATATATATATTAGTGCTGTCAAACGATTAAAATATTTAATCGCGATTAATCGCATTAGTGTCATAGTTAACTCGCAATTAATCGCACATTTTTATCTATTCTAAATGTCCCTTGATTTCTTTTTGTGTCATTATATTTTTTCATTGTAATGCTCTTATCAACATTAAAAAGTGGATGAGCTGCTTTGTGCAAATGTTTTTTTTAATTGAAAACATTGGCATATACGTAGTGTTCAATTTCAGACTAACATTCACACTTGGAGCTAATAATCTTTCACACAATGTAACACTGTTAGCGCGTTAAACTGACAGCCCTAATATATATATATATATATATATATATATATATATATATATATATATATTAGGGCTGTCAGTTTAACGCTTAACAGTATTACATTGTGCTTAACAGTATTAACGGCGTTAACGCAAACCCATTTTAATGCCGATCATTTTTTTAACGCACGTTTAACGCATAGAGAGAGCAACGGGATCTGTTAGTCCACTTCTTTAACTGTCTATGGCCACGCCATGTCCCGCCCTACGAAGCAGCTGATTGGTTTGGTTTAGGCATTTCACCGCGAGTGGTGAGGATAGTGGATTGGTCAGGGGATAGGACCTGAACTAATGGAGTTACGTTACCTTGGACGCCTGGCCAATAGTAGTGATTGAAGGGCGGGTCTTGTAATTTCGCAGACCGGAAACAAAACAGACACAAGCCTCGGCCGGTTTTAGCTTGCTAGCCGCGTAGCTAGTAGGCTCGTCACGGCGATTAGCTTCGGAGCGAGTAGTGACTCTACAGTCAGAGAGAGAAACAAAGTGTCTCCTCTGTTCTTTCTGACCACGGTGGGAAACCTGGAGCAGGAAAACCCTCTCCTTGATTTTACGTTGGTTATGAACGAGAACGAGAACCAGGAAATGAGTCACGGGAAACCAGTTGCTATGACGACGCCTATGCCGCTGACGACGCTATGAGCCCATAGACAGTAGGACCAGCCACGCTCGCCTCAGGCATGAGGCAGTACTACCTGCAGTACTACCTGCAGTACTATCTGCAGTACTACCTGCAATGGAAAATTGAGGTAACAGCGTTACATTATGTGACAGATTATTAGTTCCAAGTGTGAATGTTAGTGTGAAATTGAACATAACGTATATGACAATGTTGTTTTCAATAAAAAAAACATTGTCACAAAGCAAGCCAATCTACTTTTCCATGCTGATAAGAGAATTAAAATGAGAAAATATAATGGGACAAAAAGAAATCAAGGGACATTTAGATAAAAATGTGCGATTAATCGCGATTAAATATTTTAATTGCTTGACAGCACTAGTATCTTTTGGTATGCATTTCAGAAAAAAATGGTTAGGATTCAGGTGTAATTGCAAATGGTGATTAATCATGATTAATCCACTGAAAATTGTGATTAATTTGATTAAAAAATGTAATCATTTGACAGCCCTAATATATATATATATATATATATACATTTATTTGAAGTCAAATAAATGTGGCCCTAATCCACTTCCATAGTCATGCCTGCCGTTTAACTGTGTAAAGGTTTGGACCAAAAATCATACTGTATGAGATGCACATATAGATTTAAACACAGAGGAGAAAAGCTCACTGAACAACTTATTAAAATAGAATGTTGAATGCATGTGTGATTACACACGTTGGGTTTGAGTGGAAGGAGCAGAGAGTTAAAGAGGATTGAGTGAAAGAAGCAAACTGTAATCACAAACTGCCACAGGCACTTATCCCTGGGACACCTCAACAGAATTACACACTCAGACACACATACATGTATACACATGCCCACACTTACACACACATGCAGACACACTTGGTTATATACAAGCACAAATGCTGCAAATACTGAGTCCTCAACTGGACACATTAGGCGTAATCAAAAGAAGAACATAGAAAAATGGCCCATTTATTTTCAATCTGCTTGTGACATCAACAAGTACACTGCTGTCTAGTGAAATTATTTACCTTGCTTCCTCAGGCATTTCACTTCACTACTAGTTTCACCCTCAACACTGATAAGTCCCTTGTGGAACTGGGGCCATCTGCAATTATCAGTGGAAGACACTGTGTGACAGGGTGAAACATAGAGATAGAAGGAAGGGAGAGTACAAAGACACAAGATTTAGAGACACAAATTGGAAAAAGACAGAGCAACAGAGTACTGCTGCCAAAGAGGCAGATAGATGAAAATAACGGACATAAAAAACAAGAATGTTTGAGCAAATGCAAGACTTCTTAAAACACACTTTGTTTGTTCATTTGGTATTACACATTGGGCATGTTAGAGTCCCAGTTAAGTTATTGGTCCATGTATATTAAGTGGTGCAACATGAGGTCTTGATATTTCGGAGACAATTGAATACTCTTTGTGTTGAAAACAGACTGCAATGCCCACCAACTAGTTGTCTGACCAGAAGATATTGCATGTACAGCAGCAATCCTAACTATGTGAACTCACATACTCCATTCTGTGAAGCAGTGCACTGAAAGGCCTGGCTGGATCCACTGAGCACTGTCCTAGAGAATAATACAGAAAAATCTGAGAAGTAGATATTGACAAATTGGCAAACAGGTGTGCAATATGTGCATTCCACACAGCACCACATATCACAAAAATTATGCCGTTTCATCTCCCTTAGACTACACGATAAAAAAGAAATGTGGCACTACTATGACCCTAATGGACGACCAAGCAGCTTGGCTAGACTGACACAAGCCCATGAACCTGTTTCATTAAAGGCACTGCCAGCAACAAAGCTGTCAGACACCAGATTGAGGGTCATTTTCTTAAAGGGCTCAAATTGCACCAGAGCACCAAAAGCTGCATGATAAAAGGGGAAAACAGTTGGCTTCTGTCACTTCTTGCCAAAATCATCTCTCTTCCTCTCCCTGTATCCAATGACCTGTATACCTTCATGGTGAAATACAAAATGTATCGATCAAACAGAGGCTGGAGGAGGGACAGTACTGAATTGATTAAACAGGACAAGGGTCAAGTCCCTTCTCTTCACACAACCTTGGGAAAAAAAGTAATCAATTTTGCTTTATATACTGAAGTGACGGACCGAGCTGTGCACTTTGATTGGCTAAACCAATGAGGGCCAACAAGATCAAATTCATCGGTGGATGCCATGCAACGTTTATGTGCTGTAAAACCAGCATCTGGCCTACTGCACTGTTTGCCAGAGACAGTACACAACTAAGACTGGTTAAAAAGCCACGGTTATTGTGTTGTAAGACTTGGCTGCATACCATGGTGCCATCATGCAAGTCATGAAGAGCTACCAGAAATACTAATTCCCACCTGATTTTCTCTCGGAAAGAAGTAACCATTAGTCAGAAAAGGTCCCCTATGGCCTCATGTATGTATGATGTCAGGTGTTTACACAAAGTCGATGCCACTCACTACCTAGGACAGAACACAAATAGAATGCACCTGCTTAATCTGAAAAAAATATTGTTTTTAATATTACACAAGTCTAAAAATCAAGAACAAAAGAAAGAAGGACAAAGAAAGGGAAAGTCTAAAAAGAAAGACATACAGGGTAATTTTGGGAGAGAAACAAAAAAGGAAAAGGATAAAGCAAGTAAGAAGGGAGAGGAAGGGGTGATGGAGAGAGCAAAATAGGTAGAAGAAAACAGAGCGTTAAATTTAGTAAAAGAGAAAGGGAAAAGTGAAAACAAATCCAAAGAAAGAGACAGAAGATGGGAGAAGGAGAAGGCACCTGTGCCCTCATCCTGTCGCCCGCCGTTTTAAGTCAGGCTCTGGGTCATTAATCAGACTATCACAGCAAAGTCTGAGGGAATTAACTATCCGTACTGAACAGGAATTAAACACACACACACACACACACACACACACACACACACACACACACACACACACACACACACACCTGTGTTACTCTCTTTCTCACATTACACAACCTTGCACACATAGTCTCTTACACAGACACCCACCACCACACAAGTTCTGTATGCGCCTGCCCACACATACTAATCGCTGCACAGACAAACATTTTGTCCATTTTACACATCGTTAGACACACTTAAAAACAACGCAAACACATATACAAGCACGCAGAACTTATTTTCTAAACAACGCGGTGTGAAATTAGAGCTTTACAGTACCACAGCAAACGATAACGTACTCAATCCCACTCTGTGCAAAGGGGGGGGGGGGGGGGGGGGGGAACAACTAATGCTGGTGCTTTATGTACTTTGCTCTTGAGCAGGACTTTGATGCGATGCAGAAGGGATGCATGGAATGTGGTAAACCCAGCCCTTTCCCCTGTAGACTGCTGCTACTTATAATACTGTCAAATACGAAATAAATGTGACACATAAAAAGGGAAGACAATTTTGACAGCATGTCTAAAACCCTGTCCATGTCAGAGATAGCTTATGCTTGATTAGTGTACAATCTCTGCATGGAAACCATAAATAAAATGGATTACAAATAAATGAACACACTGCATTAAAGCATTACATTGTACAAATCTGAGGAGTGTACTACTGATGCATTGGTTTCAGCCAATCAGCAGCAGCTTGTAACAGCAAGACCCAGCACTGTCCACTTGGGCATTTGGAGAAGCCTCTGAGCTGATTTAATAGGAAGGATCTAACTGCACTCACCCATTTTGGGCCCCTCAGTTCTCAGTGCAAGTGTACCTTTAGGGCTCTCATATCTGTTTTTTTCTTAGGGAATCAACAAGGGAAATTTGCCATTTCTTGTAAAACAAAAGCACACCCTGCCATAACAGAACCTGGTAACAACAAGATTAAGGGTCTGCAGCCATGCTAGCGGCTGAGGCTGTACTTAGGCACTGTTCCTTTAAGCTAAATGCTAATGTTGGAATGTTAAGTTGCAAGCTTACAAGGACAATGCTAATATACTGATGTTTAGCGGATTTGATGTTTACCATGTTAGCATGCTAACACACTAATTAGCACTAATAGTGCATTATGCAACATGAGCTCACACAAATTGCAACATAAACGTTCAACTGATTTAGATAAAAGTCTCCTCTATCACATATAAAAAGTCCTAAGAGATCCTAGAGGTGGAAAGTATTGAAAGAATACTGAAATTGGTGATGCCAATTTCCCATTGCAGCCCATGTACTAAATAACAGTACTAATATTAATAGTACTAATAAACAGTACTTTTAGCGTGTATAGAGCCAGTATATTTTCACAATTAAATGGGTGAATTAAGGGTTTATTTCAACAAAACCAGAGTGGTGATTGTTGGAACAGTGGAAAGCTAGTTTCATTTAGTTTCTGTCCACTTTGAATGAAGTGTGTTTTAAGATGATTAACTAACTGTTTATTTACATGGAGTTTGGTCGGTTTGGTGATGGTGATCTCGGGGTTGTTTCTGTTGCAATTAGTGGAAGATTAACCCCCTTTTTCTCACAAAATGCTTATATAATTAATATAATTACAAAGTAACAGCTGAGGCTGATGGGAATGTTAGTCTTGCAGGTATTTAGTTATAAACCAAGGTTTGGACAGCTGAAAGTTTCAACCTGACAATGGCACTAAATGAAAAGTTAAGTGATCACCAAAGTTTTTTCAATTCATCCTGAGTGAAACAACAATTTGTGCCCCAAATTTCATGGCAATCCATCCAATATTTGTTGAGATTCGGGATATCAGTGTCGCAGCCCAGAGCGACACTGATATCCGGAGCGCTATATTATACAGGTTTGCCATGATAGACCTGAGGGATTCATGTCATGAATTGTTCCCAGGCACTGTGTTTTCGTGAGAAAACGTAGTTTAGAGACCAGATATACTCATCGTAGATTCCTCCTGGTGAAAGATCTTGTAGAGTGTGACCACCTTGTTGTCGTCTACAGTCATGTAGTGTGAACCACAACGACCTTAAGACTGAATCTGTCGACTTTTAAAGTTGTGTAGTATGAACTAGGTAAGCATAACTAGGGTTGGGTACCAATCACATTTTTTAATAATACTAATCATAATAATAATAATCATAATAATAATAATAATAATATATTTTTTACCAACCAGTACCTAAAATTCGGTTCTGGTACCGAACGATACCTTTCCCTCTGCAATAACAAAAAAATAATTTCAGTTGTAAAAATAATTCCAAACCTATATATCCTACTTACATAGAACATGTTATTTATTTAGAAGATTTTACACGCCACGCAAAATAAAACCCCTCTCTCCCCTCCCAAACCCATCCCTACAACCTATTAAATCAAATAATTATTAATTTCTCACACTGCACTGTAACTTTTATTTATGTCTCTATTTGTATCTTTTTTTTTTCTTTGCATGTTTTTATTTTCTATATCTTTTTAACTGCTCTTCAATGTATTATGTAAAGCACTGTGAATTGCCTTATTGCTGAAATGTGCTACATAAATAAAGTTTCCTTGCCTCACAACCTAAAGCCTGTCAGTCAGTCAACAGGGCATAAAGAACACTGGTGTGCCTGGCCCAGAGGAAGTGTGACTGCACAGTGACCGTTTTCGGCTCTCCATTAATATTATATTGCAGCGAACGCTGTTTGCGTGGAGTTTCGAAAATAGTGTGACGACACTTGCAACCGCTTAACCGGCATTGTGTGTGTGTGTGTGTGTGTGTGTGTGTGTCTGTGTGTGTGTGTGTGTGTGTGTGTTGGATCTGAGCCCCGCTCTCTGTCAACATTTAACGTAAATCGGTCCGTAAATAATTCGATTTCTTGCACTCCTACAATTGCCTTAGGGTTTTTATGCAGGTCACTATCCAGTATCATTATCTGTTGCACCAAACAGTGTGACATCAACTTCTGTATTCTCTCATCAAATATCTTACTTTTACATCCTCTTGACTGTCTCTCATATTATTTATGGACAGCTTTGCTTCAGAAAGTGTTTTAACATCTTATTTCATGTTGCGTTGGCAGCTGTAATACTAATATTTTAATGTTTCATGTGATCTAACACTACGACTGACACTTCAAAACTTGTAATCTATTTGTCTGCTGATTTCCTGAAGCAGTACTAGCTCTATGGCGTTTTATTCTTTGGTAACATTTTGTTAATAAAATTAGCCCACACACAGTACTGTAAAGAACAGGCAGACTTATATAACAATTTCAGGGCCATCAATTATGGGAATGATCACATCTCATGAACGCGTGCCTCCTCATGAACTGGTGGAGTTTGTGCAGTTGAGAAAGTTTAGTGAATCTGACTTGGAACACTAGTAGGAGCAATCCTCAAAGCCCATTGTCCGTGAGATGACACAGCTTGTCCTTAGTCCGACAACAACACCTCAGTGGAGATGCGCGACAGAACATATTAATTTCATCCTTTGAAGGTAGAGAGTCTAATGTAGGGTTCAAGGAGAGCCATGACAACAAAATGACACAATGCTGTCATATCAAACATTTAAGAAGATTGTTGAAGACGTACATCATTGTTTCATGTAAACCAATTAAGTTATTATGGTATCCTGAATTTTCCTTAATGTGCTCAAGTGAGCATGCCACTCATGGGTGCAAAACATAATGGAGACTTTGCATTTTGAAGGATGTAAATCTTAAAAACTTCATCAATCTGCATTTGTTGTGGCGGTTCAAATAATTTACTGTGCTACTTTAGTGTTAAAATACAAGTAGGTTAGTCATGCATGTGCAACTGTTTTGAAGCCACAAGGGAAAAGAACACCAGTGCTATTTACAACCCCAAATCAGAAAAAGATGGGACAGTATGGAAAACCCAAATAAAAAAAGAAAGTAGTGATTTCTAAATGTACTTTGACTTGTATTTCATTGCAGACAATACAACAGCACATCATTTAATGTGTTCCTCATGATTTTTATTGGTTTTTTTTTTCAAAAAAACAAAATTCCTATTTTGGTTCTTGCAACACATTTCAAAAAAAGTTGGAACAGTAAAGCATTTACCACTTTGTAATGTTGCCATTCCTTTTCACAACACTTAAAAGACATTTAGGGACTGAAGACACCAAGTGATGACATGTTTCAGGTGTAATTTTGTCCCATTCTTGCTGCAAACAAGTCTTAAGGTGGGCAACAGTACGGGGTCTTCGTTGTCGCATTTTGTGCTTCAAAATGCGCCACACATTCTCTATTGGAGACAGGTCGGGACTGCAGGTAGGCCAGTCAAGTACCCGTATCCTCTTCCTCCGCAGCCAGGACTTTCTAATGTGTGCAGAATGTGGTTTTGCATTATCTTGTTGAAATATGCATGGACGTCCCTGGAAAAGATGTCTTCTTGAAGGCAGCATATTGTGCTCCAAAATCTCTATGTACTTTTCAGCATTAATGGTGCCATCACAGAAGTGCAAGTTACCTTTGCCAAGGGCACTGACACAACCCCATACCATGACAGACCCTGGCTTTTGGACTTGTTGCTGGTAACAGTCTGGATGATCCTTTTCTTCTTTGGTCCGGAGCACACGGCGTCCATTTCTCCCAAAAAATACCTGAAATACTGATTCATCTGACCACAGTACACGTTTCCACTGTGTGATGGTCCATCCCAGATGCCTCCGAGCCCAGAGAAGTCGACGGCGCTTCTGGACACTGTTGACATAGGGCTTCCTTTTGGCACAGTACAGTTTTAACTGGCATTTGTGGCTGTAACTACGTATTGTGGTACTTGACAAAGGTTTGCCAAAGTAATCCTGAGCCCATGTGGTGATATCGCTTATAGATGAATGACGATTCTTGATGCAGTGCCGCCTGAGGGCTCGGAGATCACGGTTGTTCAGCTTAGGCTTGCGCCCTTGTCCTTTACGCACTGAAATTCCTCCACATTCCTTGAATCTTTTAATTATGTTATGCACTGTTGAAGGTGAAATAAGCAAATGTCTCCCTATCTTTCTTTGAGGAACATTATTTTTAAACATTTCAATAATTTTCTCACGTATTTGTTGGCAAACTGGCGATCCTCGGCCCATCTTTGCTCCTAAAGGGCTAGACCTTTCTTGGATGCTGCTTTTGTACCAAATCATAATTACAATCACCTGTTGACATCACCTGTTTCAAATCACATCATTATTTAACCAATTTACCTGATTACTAGCCCTTAATTGCTCCTGTCCCAACCTTTTTTGGAATGTGTTGCAGGTGTGAATGACAGGAAAGGATGTATATTTACAAATGAAATTAAGTTCACCAGACAAAACATGAAATATTTTGTGTTCACATTGTCTGCAATGAAATACAAGTCAAAGTACATTTAGAAATCACTACTTTATTTTTTTATTTGTGTTTTTTCATACTGTCCCAACTTATTCTGATTTGGGTTGTACACTCACTAAAAACAATGAAAAGTTAGTTAGAAAGTATAGATGGATTAAGAAACTGAGAGGTAAGGAATGCAGAGAGACAGCAAGTGAGAGGGTAAGGACTGTTTCTGTACATAAATGCATTCTGATGGACACAACATGTGCATGCCTATAACCCCAAGATCTCCCACCAGGAGACTGTCATCATCACCTATGCAAAAAGAAGAAAGAAAAGTGCACTTAGATATGTGAACACAGAAAAGGCTGTTGGTGACATGGTTACTAAAATGTCCCCATTCAGGCTGATCTTTGTAGCAGGCCATTCTTCAGTTATGCAACCCAACTCACACAAAGAGATTGCCGGTTTAACTAAATGCACATGCTACATTCAGCACAAATGCCACTCAGTCAAAGATGAGAGGATCATTGTGCCACAGTAAGAGATGATTCACAAATGTGGAGGGGATGTGAGCTCCCTTTTGATGATTGGAACATCTCAGTTGGTTAGTTCCATCAAGCACACCCTTGTTACACTGCAGACGTAAGCAATTGCCTCTATGAAGACATGAAGATGAACACACACACACAAACACACACACACACACACACACACACACACACACACACACACACACAATAGTCATCACAAGTGGCTGCCAGGGTAATATGGGTCACTGCTCCCTCAGCTATGGCCTCACTTCTGAGAGGCTGAAAAAGAGAGAGATGGAGAGAGAGAGATGAGAACAACAGAAGAACAGATGGGATCAAGAAGCAGTTGAGGTGGTGAAGAGCTTTGGCATGGGCTATTTTACCTGGGGACATGACTGTTATTTTTTTCAGTAACACATTGGTTCTGTGGCCACACAGACCTCATTTCACTGTGGCTATAAAGTTATTTCACTCTATTTAATGTGTGCGTTTAATGTGATATTTTGATTGCTGTTCTAAATCTACTTTGGACAAAAGCGGTAGTGTTTTTACCACACCTGCTGTCGTTAGATCTTTTCTTTATGGTGCTGTATTGCCCACTGTATTACTGAGTTAGCGTGACCAGGAGGTCATATAGTTGCAATGAATGTTTTGCTCAGACAGAAAATCATCCATTTACAGTTGCATACAGTAACTCAGCCTGCTTTGGATGTATTGTGATTACTGTCACTGTGTCACAAGCCAAAACTTTAGGAGATTGTTGTAGCAACCAACGTAGTAATAACTTAGATTTATATAGCACTTTTTCATGAAACCCACGAACGCTTTACACAAGTAACGTTCCTGGGGGACAAAGGAAAAAAAAGTAGTAGGCCAACACAAACACGGACTAAAAGGAATAAAACGTCTGCACTAAATGGAAGGGGGACGTAATTTAATGTTGGCTACTGACGTACAACCACATCGCGCAATCTAAAGTTATTTTATGAATGAAATAGACTACCTGAGGGCCAATTCTGGAACGTTTTTGAATCATTTACAATCCGTAGTTGTCTGCATCTGTTAAAAGCCCGACCGAAGATGACTTGTGTTATTGCCTGTTGTCTTTTACTTTGCCTTTTAGCTTTTAGTTGTTGTTTGTTTAATTTCCTTCTTTTATGTGATTGTTCTGCCCCAGTATTCTTTCCTTCTGCATCAAGGAATAAACCTCTATATGTGCGCCTGCTCTACCAACTGAGACAACCTGGCCACACATCAATATTTACATAACTACAACAGATAACTTCTAAAATAACATTAAAATACAATTAGGCATATATAAAGGCATCTCCTGCTACCTTTTACCTAGCTCAGCTGGCTGGATACGCTAACACAGGCTTTTCTGGTGTTACAAAGAAATGTGTGACCCGTCAGAATGTGTTACTGTAGCGCCGTCTACCTGCCGCAAATCCTTCTGTGACTTTGTGGGAAAAATCGGACCCGGGCAGAGGCCTTACTAAAACTATATGAATATAGCATTCTTTTCACTGTTAGTCTCGTTTGCTGTTACAAGTCATTTAAGACCATTTTATGAAAAATGACAGAGCTTCAGAAACATTAAAAAGTTACATATAGTCACTTTAAATTGGTGTGGGCTAGCGTGTCGAAAACATATTAGCCGCGGAGACATTTTCATTTCGGCGCCCATGTTATCCAATCTGGCTGGTCACACCGGCTGCGATCAGGAGCGGAGTGCTGGCCCATGCGCTGCAGTGATCGCTTCGGCGTCTCTATATTCTTATATGGCTTATGGAGTTGTTTTTCAGGGTAGGACAATCTCTATAAAATATTTCAAATGTAATGGTTTATGTTTAAAGTGCCAGAAAATAAAGTGTGGCACAATCAATAACGTTGTAGTATTTCACTCTCAAGCTGCAGTCTTGCATCACTGTTTTGGACTTCAAGTTATTATTTGTGAAGATGTATAAAATTCCAAAACAACAAAACATCTTTTATTTAATGAATAATTGAAATGGACTTTTGGGAAATAGTCCCTGCATCTCATTGAACACTTTTAGAAACACTTTCACTATAAAATATGAATTTGTTTATATCTGTTACTATATTTTATACATGAAAAATACTCACATACCATTCATTATATGCATACCCACCCATTTAGGTATATGCTGCTTGTTGTTTCATTCCACATTTTTAGACGCCTATCTTAATTTCTTCAGTGGTTGCATTATTGATTGCATCCTGCTCTCTCCTGATAATGGCTTGATCAAGGTGTGCATCTCACTTCCCTGACTGAAATGGATTCAATTCACAATGAAAATCTGCCGTCATTCTCAATATCCTGCTCAACAAGCAGGCAGGCTGATGGGTGAAATGATTACAGGAGCCAAATAAAGTGGAAGAGAAAGTTACCCTGTCTCTTTTTAATAGGCAGATACTCTGATAGAAAGACACAGGAAGTCCAACTCATTTCTCTGTCAAAATGAAAGCCTAAACTAGTCAGATAAAAAGATATTTAGGCTAATACAAGACAAGATGTCTGGTTAAACAAAGGCAGTGGGGAGGACATTATTTTTTGTGTAATGAAACAACTTGCCTTGCAGGCTTTTTGCACAACAAGCCAAGGTGTTGAGCTCAATAATAGTAATAATTGCTAGCACTGCAACGTGGTTATTCAGGTAACTCAACAAAAGAACACAGACAGTTAAAAAATGACATGACACTCAAATCAATGGGCTGACAAACAGACTGAAACACCACAACACAGGTTTGGCAGCTGCTGAACTGACCACGGAAGCCCCTACATACCACCCACAGCCACTCATGTTTTAAATGAGACATTTAGATTGATTGGATATGTGAATATGTGAAGTGAATCAGAACCGTGATTGTATTCCACACGAGCAGCACCTGTATAAAATTACTTTCTGTCAAGCCACTGTAAAACTAAATCTTCCTCTTGTCAGTCTCTTTTCCAATCCTATCATTATTTGCAAAATAAAAACTTGGATTATGTTGCCAAGACAGGCATGTAAGGCACCAGCATACATCATTTTTTATGAAAGATTATTTTTTGGGCATTTCCACCTTGGAAAGGGATAGGACAGTTAGATATGAAAGGGGGAAGACATGCAGGCAAATCGCCACTGGTCGGACTCGAACCTCGGACCTTCTGCGTTGAGGAATAAACCACTATATGTGCGCCTGCTCTACCAACTGAGCCAACCCGGCCACACATCATTATTTCTAATCTTTCAGTGACTTTCCACAGCTGTGTTTTGTGGAGACTTTGAAGGCAGCATGTTGGGTATTGTTTTGTGTAGGCAAGCAGATGAAAGCTTACAAATGATCAGAATATTGTTAAGGGGAGAAGATAAAACTAATACTAATTATTTTGCACACTAATTCTAGACACCATGTACAATAAAAATAAGGAAATATTGATTTAAAAAAGGTCTGTTCACAGGGAAATAGATCACATCCAATGTTACTACAGGTTATAAAATTAACTAAATAAAATTAGCATTGGCTTGTCTTGTTTTCATAAAACATCTATGAACAAACATTACCTCCTGATCAAAGCTTTGAAAACTAGTTTGATTATGATTTACCTGAATCTGCCAACCGTTTTGGTGCAGTAGAACCATGATAAGATTGGATCTCTAAAAGTTAGCAAAAAATACTGGCTCCCCTCCACACAATTAGTGTTCACCCCGACAACGGTATAAATAAGAATGCTACTATGCGAGGTCACGCCGAGGATTCCCATCGCTTATTACGTCAAGACTAATGCGATGGAGAGTGTTACTCAAACAGAGAAATCTAACAGTAGGATTTCCCTAATAAGCCAGTATGTCCTTGAACCCTCAGAAGTATCGCTGTGCATCCACAGCCCCCCGAGGGAAACGTGGTTCTTTTGAAGAACATGAGAGATGCTGATTATCATGAGGCACAGCAACTCCTCTCTCTCTTTCTCTCTCTGCACCTGTGTCAGTGTATGTAAGAACTTTTAATTTTACATGTAGTTCCAGTAGGTGGAATGTTTGTACGCACACGTTCGTAGCTCCCAATTTAGAAGAAACTTCTAAAAAAAATGAGTGTAAAGTCCAAACTATGAGACTCTTTAGTCAAACAAATCATTATCAATTTGTACAACTCCTCACTACTGCGTGCACACACAAGCACGCACACACACACACACACACACACAAAAAGACATGCATCAGCCACACCCAAAGAAGCACAAACTCACACTCCAGTCCAACACTTTTTAATAAATTCACTTTCATACACAAATGGAAATTTCAGAAGTGATCAGCATTTTGCTGTCTGGCGGAAATAAATGTGGAACACCATAAATAATCATGCAGCTCTATTTGAAAGGGTAATTGTTAACTAATGGCATGCGTTGTGAGCACCACTTTGCTTCTTCCGAGAAGAAGAGGGCTAAAGATGGGGGGGGGGGGGGGGGGCGGGTTGTAATGTGTCACAGGGTACTATAGGAAAAAGAGGTCAGACAGACATATACAGATTCACGGTTACATTAATAAAAACTTATCAGACTGAGATAAAGAGTATGAGAACATCAAATTAATGACTATCTCTGTCCCAAAATAATAATAAAGCCAGTTGGGAGGAGAGAATGAACAAGGGAGAGAAAAAGAAGGAAAGCAGAATAGAGGACAATACTAATTGTGGGTAGGACAGAGGAGTGATGATGAGCTTCAATACAGACATATTTGTCCTGTGCAACAATCATACATAATTATTCCAGGAGTATCAACTGTAAATATCATGCAGTCACAAAAGCTCTGAGAGAAAGAGATGTCCTGTTACTTTGCAGTTTAGGTGTCAAATTCATGTAATTAGTGCAAACCCCATCCATAGCTATTTTCTTATTGGCTGCAGATTGCATTTAAGGCCCAGTCAAACCAGGAGAAAGTGGCACAGCAAAAAGATCCCTGTGTCTTTGCAAAATATAGGCTATGCTAGAGCTAGTGCATTTTCATTCAAATTTGCACGTTAAAATTCACCAAAGTTCAAATTCACGCAAAAGATTTGGGTGGATTTACTTTCACCCACGAGCAAATCCACTAATTGCAATGATTCTGGTATTGATTTTAAACTGCTGGTGGCCTTATGAAATAAAGAAAAAGGGTGCAACCAGGAAATCTTGCTGCGTGCGTGGGTGTGAAGAGAGGGGATGCATTACTTTGATTATTTGTTTTGCTTGTGGGACGAACGATAGTTACATATTGTAACTCCAGATTCTATTTCGTATAGGCTTCGCCCTCTAAGAGCTGTTGCTATTGGGTTAAGGGCGAGGCTGATGTAGTCAATGTCACCTGCGACACAAAGGTCCACAAGCAGAACATGATGTCAGAATTTTAAATTGGCCTATTACTGATCTTAAGGCCCATGTCATGATTGTGAAAGTGCTTTATAATGATACAAAATTAATATCACAATTATTAACTGCAAAATACCCGCATTCCTCACAGCCACTCAAGTGCAGGAGGGATGGAGACAGCATCAAACCACATCCAACAACGTAAGTGTGGACAGGATCGAGTGAGTCATGGAGGACTCGGACACCTCACGCAGAAACTGACCTCTCTCCATAGTCCTTGCGGCAGGACGAAATGGCTGCCACATAGGCTTTAACTGTAGACAGAGCCAAATCATTATCCACCAATGTTAGGAGGTAAGTTAACACGAGGGGCAGAGGACACAATTTGGGTTCTGCACCTTTCTGAGTTGGTATGTCGGCGGACACCGCTGTTCTTCAAAGTCTTCAAACTGCTTGTCGCTGAAGAAAAATAGAGAGCAGATCTCTGGTCACGCAACTGTAATATACAGTAACTGTGGGCGTAAGAGAGGCCTGTGCTGGGCACTAGGGTGCGAAAGAAATCTTCACGAGTGTGCATGCACGAGGGATAAACCCAATAGCAACAGCTCTTAGAGGGAGAAGCCTATACGAAATAGAAGCCATTTAGCATCCTACTTCTCTTATAGCTGATGTTCTTGTACCTCTTCCCAGATGGCAGAAGGGAGAAACTTTAATGGGAGGGGTGGTAAGGGTCCTTAAAAATGGAGATGGCCCTGTGGATGCAGTGCTTCTGGTAGATAGATAGAACAGAATAGAATAGAAAAGGGAGGGGACACCAATGATCCTGCTAACTGTCTTCACTATCCTGTTCAGCTGTTTTTTTTTCCATAGGCCTTGCAGCTCCCAAACCAGGAAGTGATGCTGCAGGTCAGTATGCTTTGAATGGTGCCCCTGTAGAATATGGTAAGATGAACCGTGGGGAGACATGCTTTTCTGAGTCTCCGGAGGGGGTGTAGCCGCGGCTGTGCTCTTTTGATGACTGCTGCAAGCAAATTAATCATATTAGTTTATCAAAACTCTCTTCCAATTCTTTGGTTGCAAACGTAGAGAAAGATGCACATGTGCATGTCACGTGATTTCAATCTTTGCGATTCCTCTGGTTGTTCTCACCTGATTCCAATGATTTACACCCCTTTACCACTCTCCCTCTGCCCTACCCTCTTCTATTATGTTCTATCTTTTCCTTCATCTTCCTTATTTGTTTTATCCCAATCTGCCTTTCCCACTCTCCTTGTTCCCTTTCCTTTTTCTCTGGCATATGTCATGTCCTTGCGTGTGACTCATTCAGGGCCACGTACTTCGTGCTGTCAGCAGTTCTCTGGGTAAATAAAGAAACAGACGTAGATACCAAAGCGTATATTCCTGAGTAAGCACTGACATATGATGAGCTCTGACTCTAGCATATCCCATGAGCCTCCATGCATAATGCTTACACATACTGTACTTTGCATCCACCCACAAACAATTATGCTAGCTGAAAACACAGCTTTTAGACCAATTTAAAACCCTGCATGTTGTAGGCCTACAGTTAATAAAGTATGATAAAAATGCTGGTATTAATAAGGTTGATATAAACATTTTGCATTGTTGTACAAATCCTATTTGTATCCCTAATTCAGAACTCTTCATCCAACAGCAGCTACCTTGTTAATCGTCTGAGAACTGGTGCATTTCATTTTTAATGTAAGTACTGTCAATTTAATATGTATTTGTATCTGTTGGTTTGACAGTAAGTACCTTTCTATTATTTAGTGCCAATAAATCTTCTTTCAAATTAAAATTCAACTGAGAAGCCACTGTGCCGCAGGCTAGTTTCTCCTAAGCCTACACCATCACTGTATTTAAATGAAATTTAAATATTTGCAGTTTGAAACCTGAAACTGACAGGTTACAATTGTAATTGTAATTACTAAGCTCAGTTTACATTCATATCCTTGGTTAAATGCTCCTTAAAATGTAGTACTCCTACCAAATGTTCGGCCCTAATCCCTACTCCCCATCAATGTCAATCTTGCAATGCTAATTATAGAAGTTCATGGGCAAATTTCTGGCTGATGCACTCTGCACAAAAATCCTATTTGAATGGAGGTTATCGTCAGCAGACAGAATCCTCACCCTAAGAAATATAGAAACTGCAGCGACAGTAAATACGGTATCTGCACACGCCATGATAACTGATCAACATGATGCACAGACAATGCATGAAGTCAGAATAAGTCAAAGAGAAGCAATCTTTGGTAGCATCATGTGCTTGAGCAGTTGGAAAAGTCAACATGTTGATCACACATGTATTTGACATGTCACGTCATGGTGTGTTAGCTGAGCATGAAACCCAAACATAAATAGAGAGAGAGAGAGAGAGAGAGAGAGAGTAGTTTGCTTTGATGCTTCAGGGTAACTTTGTAATTGATTCATTTGTCAGCATGCTGCTTGTTGATATACAGACGTATGTGAGCACATCCATTTTACGCCACAATGACCAATTATGCAAATAACAAATATTTGTTTCCGTGTGCGACTAATAAGGTGCCCTTTAGCTGTTCCAACCGTTTTCCACACCATTTAAGTGACACGTTTTCATATGTTGAACTCTTGAAACTTAAATTCCTTGTAAATCAACATATACAGTAAGCGTATAAAACAATATTAGTGATACTTTATCAACTTGCTAAAAACAATAACACCAATAAGCATCTCTCTTACTACATTTTAGCTTGATGGTGGTATGAGTTATTTGGGTCAACTAAATAACCCAAACGAATAATAATTGTGTCATTTCCCCCCTCATGTTTGCATTGGGTTTCCTCCATGTGCTCTGGTTCATCCAAACCAAAGGATGTGAGGCACCTGCCATTGTCAGAACTTCACTCCAGCTTATTCTAATTGAACTATGCTAATGTTAACATATGCACTTTAATAACACTGTGAAAATATATATAGCATTCTGTCACCTTAAACGACGTGAAGACATAAACTGCTTTTCTTTTTTTTCTTCTTTTTTTTTTTAGGGAATACAGAACACCATGTCCAGTACGGTACAAAAGCATGCAACATCACAAAATAAAAAATAAAAAAGTAATTTGTTTCACATGTAGCACAGATGTAATTTACATGATGAGGCTATGTATAAATGTATATGTAATCCCTAAAAGGGCAGCCGTACGTATGACCTCATGTATGTGTAATGAGGATTTACGGACATATTGAAAGCATCGCACATATCCCAACAAGAGAACGGATGAGAGACACTTATATACATTCCTTTATTTACGGTGTTATATAACAGTTTTTCGGCCAGTACACCAGCTCCAAGCTTCCTGAGCAATAGCTGTCAATCAAGGTAAACTATGTAGGTACGTGGGTGGGATCGCCTTGAAAGTACCTCCTTGGTATCCACCCCCATTATGTCTTTCTCCCTATGTTTTGCTTCACGCTCGTCACTGCCTGTATAACCTTCGATTGTTGAATTGGTGCACGGAGAATAATATCTGAGCGTGTGAAATTATATAATTTTCTGGTAAGCATGTTTTATCGCGCTCACGAGATATGACATAATCCTGACGCGGTACGTATGCCTGTGCTACACCTCTGTTGTTTAATGCATGTGTCTCTTCTGCCGGTATATGTAAACAGTGGAGTTTGATAGGTGTTTTGGGTGCTCTTTCTGAGTGATGTTTGTAGGGATCATACATACTGTTATATTCACAGAGACACATAGTATTCACACTGAGTGAATACTCAGATGCGCACACTCACCTGAAAGCAAACATTTTGGAAAAACATTTATCAGTGTTGTTTGTGGAATAAGGCTGATCCAGCTTGCAACACAATCACATACACTGATTCTTATAAAATCCTGATATGTTCTTCAAAGCAGCTGGAGATAAACCGCCAAAAAGGGATTATAGTCCATCAGTCACATAAGTTTAGTGCCCATGGCAACAACTCTCTCATTTGTAGCGGCCCACAGATTAATTATTTAATAAATCAATATTTTTTGACAATTTTAACGGAAATACAAAATCAGCACCTTTCAAAATTCAATAACAGTCTCAAAATACAACTGGAGAAAGATAAAGAGGAGATGTACATTGTGATGCAACAGGTCACATGTACAGTCATTTAGCAACTACAGTGGTCTATCATTGTTGCTGGACACTTACATTTGGCATTGGTCACAAAATAATAAGATAGTTCAAGCCTGTAGGTTTCCGTCATATCACCAGTGTCACGTCAACATCAATAACAAGATTAAGGGATGCTGTAGTAAAGTCATAAAGACATGTCATACATTCACGGTGCTGTAAAAAAACATATGTACAGTAGCTGAAGTCTTTTACATATCATCATCTATTGTCTTTTGTTTGTGGATATGTCTATTTGCAAAAAGGAAGCATCAAAGCAGAAACAGTATTGATGTAATGATGAATCTTTGCATTCATTTGTTTGGGTACGGTGAACATTCACAATTCAACCTTTGAGCTAACACGGATTGCTTTATATTATATGTGCATATCCGTATGTTTGTGCCCACACACTGATGCATTGTATATGTCCTGTGATTGAACCAGAAACATGACTTAACCAGGCTGCAAGAAAGTATATTGTGACCTCCTTTCCTGTAATGATAAGTTTCACATATGTACTGTATAAACCAACAAAGTTTTTGGGGAAAAAACACATTCTCTTTCCTCCTGTTTGTGTAACCATATGAAAAAAGACCATTAGATCAGCAATGTGTAACCGTGACTATATGCCCTTATCTTTGTTTACTCCACCCTGTGAGATTGATCCATATCAATCCCTCTCACACCCAACAATCCCAGCATCCTCCACAAGATATCGACAAACGGATTGTGAGTCGTGTTATTACAGATGAACGTTGTTGAGGATGTGCTTTTCCAAACACACAACTAAATCTGGGATTCCGAAGCTGGATTTATCCCTAAATTCTGATATTAACGCTGTTTGACCTCGATTTTGATGGTGTTTTGCAATGTTGAGCTGATGTGAAATCCATGTCTGTGTCACGATGGGCGTTAAATTCAGATTTGTCTGGTTCCTCATGTCTAAATCCAGCCTGGAGCTGTTATGGGCTTCCTACTCTGGTCACCCCAGTGTCCAATTACTCCTACCAGCACTAATACTGCAACAGAGAAGAGCAGATAGCAGGCAAAGAGTGGATTAGTGGGATGGAAGTCCAATATGGTCTGTCAAAAATGTTTTGGATGTGTAAGTGATTGAGAGTAACATGGTTTGGTATTTGTTTGTGTGCAGTGTGTGGAGAGGGGGTCTGGGCCTGTGTGCTTGTATGCATGCATATGCTTGTATGTACTGTACATACTTAGTTGGCAGTTTATAAGGTAGCTAAAACAAGTGCAGTCTGATACAAATGTCCTGCAATTAATACTATTTTCATAAAGATTATAATGTTCTTTTTACTTATATAATGCTCAGGTTTAGGACTGTTTTTGAGATGTGTTGATTCAATGTTATGGGCATTGAAATGATTGTATTTTATGCTGAGGTGTTCCTAATGTGAGATATAAATAGGGTGGACATACATAAAAGATCAGCGGTGATGACTAGCCGACACAGAGCAGAACATTGTATGAATGAGGGGGAGGAGAAGGAAGTGAGACCGCAGACAGAGTGGGGATATGCGGCACAACTTCACCTGCTTCCAAGGTGCATGGAGAAGGCAAATAGTCTGAAGATGTAGAACACTTCAACATTTGTAGTATAGATAAACTTTAAAATCATCAACCAGGTGTCAGTGAACAACAGAGTAAGATCGAGACTAGAACATCATGAAGATAGTGAGATGCTTTTGAAAACTTAGAAAAAGCAGTTGAGTTTCCATGGAGATTTTGTCACATGTATTGCATTAGTTTTAGCTAGATCTACCCAATATACTGGCAACTGAATGTACCCATTTGTAATGTGTGTGTAGAGAAATGCCATCTGCTTTCTCACAAAGACCGTAACAGAGAATCAATGTACCACTGGGCCTGAAAGCTGAGGATGCCTGCCTTGATTGCCAGAGGCAGGCCAGTCCGTGGTGCAAAGGATGAACACTGGATCTGTTGTGATAAGACGCTGCGGAACTGTGGAACTTTGTTGATGCAACATCGCCACTAGAACAGTGCAGCTTTCTATTTATGCAATTATAATTTAATAGTACCTGATGAAGCTCATGATATTTCCACTGTTATCATACTGCTATTATAAGTAGTTAAGATGGGTACAGTAGGTCTGGTATTGAACATTTAGAAGCATGAATTAATCAGGATAAAAAAGAGTTTGAACAAGTAAGTGTGAGAACATATGTTTCTTTAGTACCCTCACAAACTTTAGATTAATTCTGTCACACCTTTGTTGTGAAGACACACACCATGCTCCACTCACAGGATTAACCTCCTGCAGAATGATTTCACACACCAATTGTTTGCATTCACTCTTTTGCTTGCCTCACTCAATTTCTGTCGCTCACTCTCACTGAAAAATCAACTGTTTTCTTCCATTGCCAACTGGACAAGACATGCGCACGCACGCTCGCACGCACACACACACACACACACACACACACACACACACACACACACACACACACACGTTCACTTGAAGCTTATTCATTAAATTATTACCATCATTGTGGTATGTGCAAGTTACATTTAAACACATCTTAAGATGACCAAGTGCAGTACAACACACACAAATATATTTGTCAACAATAACTGATATGGGACAAAGCACAGAATATATACATGACAACAGATTGAAAAATGAATGGGCCAAAAAAGGCGAGTGAAAAAGTCTTGCAACTATACCACCCCTGCTTTACTACTGTTATTAACGAGCTAACGCTAACTTAGCTAGCTGGATAACGAGTAAACAGCAGCACCAGAAGAGCTACTGGAGGGACGTTACGTTCCTCACTTCAAAGCGGAACAAAAATAGGATTCTGTAGTGACTTTACCCTGCTGTTGAACTCCAACATGTTTACGGTGCTGAATATCACTGCGGTGCTCCCATGCCATGTCGCTTTTGCTTATCTTGCAATTAACACACTTTTTTGATTTATTTAGTGTGAAATGCTCCCACACCTTGGATCAGAGGCGGAGTGGCAATCGGGAGAGTCTGGACTCTTCCCGGTGGGCCGGTAGTGTTTCGAGGCCACGAGGGCCAGTCTGATAATAGTTATTCATTGTAAGTTCTTAGCAACACCATCTGGCAGCCTGGTGTGCCGCGGCCGCACCGCTGTCCGGCCGCTGCCCGCTGGCCAAACTGCGCAGCCTCTGCTCAACCTGTATTGCGGGCCGATAGTCTGACTTAGGTCGTAGACTACTGATTTCTCTGCCTCCACCATGAGTTCAGAACAACGTTACGGGTCTCTCAGATGGTATTTCCTCTACCTCCGATCTGCTCGTTTTCTCTCCCGCTCCGCTCTGCTCCGCAAGCAACTACATTTTTTTATACTCAAACATCTCTGCGACTTGATTGGCGTAATAGTCGTGCGGCACAACGAATCAATAATGAAATTCGTTGCCAACTCTTTTAATAATCAAATTTTATATAATTTTAAAACAGCTAAACAGCTAACAACTGCCGCTCCGTAACATTGAGCTCTTTAGCCAATGTCACGTGACCCGTCGGCTGTCTCCTAGTTTACGTATGATATCAGACATTTCAGTGTGCATAACTTTTCATATGATATCCTATGAACACGAGATGAGAATGAGTTGCCCATGGAAGATGAGCTGTAGAGATTTCCATATTTCCTTAATGGTATTACAAAATAAAAATCCCCTCAAAATAATAGGCATAATGCAATCTATTCCTAAATATGAAAAAGTTTACATTTTCACAAGAACATGTATCATAGTTCTTTTAATGTTACGATACACCATCACCACTGATGATAGAAAAAGAAAAGGCAGGTACAGCTGACAAAATTATGAGTCAAGGAGGTATGGGGTATTATTTTAAATACCATTTCAAAATACCTGCATTAAAATATAGTTATTAACAACGTAGTATCGCATTGCAAGACCTACCTCCACAGCGCTGTGAAGGAAGGTCTGGCTAGTCCACACAACATTCTAGGGACATCCAGTCGAAAATGAGGGACATCTGGCAGAACCTGCGGCGGCACCGGAACAATCCCGTAAATGAAATGTCGTCGATATAGACTATTAACAATGGAGAAACACAATTTGGGCATTGCATGTGTATTGTTCAAAATGTGTGTTCTTTTGGTTTGTAGTACAGTAAACTGTGTGACTTTTTTAATATTAAAGATTAAAAACAGTTACCCAGCAACTGAAAAAGAATCACTTGCTGTATGTATACCCTAGCAGCATGAGTCAGACTGTTGATTATTTTGTGATTCTTGTTCATGTATCTAACAATAGCCCAATTTCTGAGTGACCTTAGTTGTTCACTGCTCTTTTGCCGCCCTCTTGTCTCTCCCTATTCTTTTTGACTGCTCACCGGAGGATAATCATGTAAATGACTCATACCTTTTATTCTGGGTCACTTCTCTTGGGAGGGAATAATAGGAACCACCTTCACGATATTACTCACCTCTACACCAGCTCAGGTATAAACAAGGCTACCCCATTGTTCTTTTAGGTTGGTGTAAGTCTGAGCATTGTGCATTTATTCATGACTCTAGCTAGCATGCAGTGCAAGTGCTGGGTTGCTACATGCATTACATGCATTCACGCAGGGAAAGTGTGTTGCACACAGTGTCAGATTCAATGAGCGGTTTTCTTTTTTTGTTTTTTAACACATGAACACTTTTCTTTTCCAGAAACTGCTTTGTCACGACCTACACTGAATGCAACTTGATTGCATGTGCAATAGACCATTGTGTGGTTAAATGAGTTGTGACCTGTCTCACAATCGCTTTCTTTATCTCTTACTTCTTCTCTCACAGGTCCGTTCCATCCTGGGCTGCCTGCTGTGAGTCCTTATGCTTAGGTTGGCTGGTCTCCAATAAAGACTTCATTTTCAAAAGGTTTGTCACTGTGATAAATCAGTGATCACGCACACACACACACACACACACACACACCGTCTGTCCCGACAGAAAAAAAATTGATATTAAATGGGGCAGAGACATAGGGATGTAGTAGAAAGTACTAAAAAACAGGATATATTTTTGCTTGATAGATAGATATTCAACCTGCAAACGTGGATTTACTCCCCTTTGGCCTCCAATTCTTATCCAATCACCCAACACTACACATCCCTTATCTCCTCATTCACTCTGTCGCTCCCTATTTATCTTATTTGTACAAATTCTTCTCCAGCAGACTGATAGGCATCAACATGGGCACACAACAGGGAACACAAGTTCAATTCCCATCAGCAGGAACCTGAATAACAGTTAATTAACAACTGTCTGCTAAGAAATTTACTCCCAGCAAACTTACTTTTATTTAAAAAAAAAAGCTTATAGTGAAATGATACACAGTAAACCTGTTTCAGAGAATTCAGTAGAATGTGCTTCTCTAATGACAGCTAAGAAAAGCTTTTTCTTGCAATGTTATTTTTGACTGCGGAACAGGGTGGCCAGATCTGGGAGAGAAACAAACAACACAGCCTTTCAAAAGAAGCCCAAAACAAGTCAAGACAAGACAAAGACAAAATATGAATGACTCATGGAATTAAAAATGTAGTCATTCAATACACAGGGAAACACCTCAAGTTGTTTCGTTGTGACGTAAGACACCTTTAAATAATAAAAGAAACATAACACCAGTAATGGAATTGACTGCTAATTTTCATGAACCAGTCTGAGCTGATGACCTATTCAAACTATAGCCACTTTGGTGCCATTCACAGTGACAGAGAAATTGGTGTTCTCCTCAGAGAACCTACATGCCTGCATGCATCAGTATGAATTGTGTGGGCAGTTGTCAACACTAAACACTCACACCAGCCCAGCATTGGGAGTGGCCATGTATATCTGACTATTAGCCTAAGCTCCTTATGTCTGCCTGGTAAACTCAAGTGTTTGTGCTTTTCTGACAGTTTTGCAGAAGCAATGCACGTACAGTCAGAAACCATTGCAGGTCTAGTTGCCATCAAATCTGTATTGCATGTAAACTAAAAGATGTTGCTGCATCATCAAATATGCATAATAGTGGGAGTGCCATTTGTTGAGGGGGCTCAGCATGAGTCTCAGAGATCTATGAACCAGAGGTGGCAAGTACCTTATCACATTCTGTGCCCCTGTGTCCATGATACCTTGGTAAATGAAAATGGATACACAAATGAACACCAAAGCCTTAACAAATCTATTTCATGAAAGTATCAATAAAACTGATTAAATACTTCACAAATAACAATACATTTAATGTAAATATTGTATGTAACATATTAGATTGCATTATCGTCCACACCTAAGCCATTCAGCATCCAAGAGTATGTTATGTCAAACCTTTTACTGAGATGTTGTTCAGTCATGAATCAAAACACTAACCGCCAGCTTCACGTTAGACTAATGATGTCTATAAAGGAATCTTCATGAAGGTTTCTGTTTTCTGACATGTGGAGTTAATTAAAATCAACATTGAAAACAAAGACAAAGGCTAGCTGAAGAGCAGTAATCACTTATTAAATATAAAGCATTTAATCAGTGTGTAATACATTCTGTTTACCGGTGTCAACACTAAACCTAGATAGTTATGTTCATTAGTGTGTTTTGTGCAATTGTGTCCAAATAGATTATTCTAGCTCTTTCTGCTAATACAAGATGACACCCACACGCCAAGCCGCTCATATTACTCTATGAGTCATATTGTCCTTTCTATTTCGCTCTCAGCAGTGTGTGTGTGTGTGTGTGCGTGTGTGTGTGTGTGTGTGTGTGTGTGTGTGTGTGTGTGTGTGTGTGTGTGTGTGTGTGTGTGTGTGTGTGTGTGTGTGTGTGTGGCAAAGGTTGCACTTTAGAGTATTTGGCTTCAATTCATTCCTATGTATTCTTAGAAAGTGTCTCAATTCTCTCCATATTCTTGATTAGACATGATCAGATATTTGAGACTAAATAGGTAAAAATCAACAGGCCTGGCTGTGTCTGTATGTATGATGCCTTTAAATGCTGGTGAAAAACACCAAAACACTTTATTGTCAGCTGCTTGTTACTATTGCATTTACATCATGTTAACAATCAGAGGAGATAATACCAATAGTCCACTGACTGAAGTCTCGGAAGCTAAAGATTCCCACAGCACATGAATTCAGAGCAATCAACATATGTCAACATATGAAAAATCATTGTTATACAATATGGATACATGTAGAAGAAGAAATACAGAATTCCCCTTTCTGAAAACACAAAACAGAGAAAAGCAAAGTGCTAAATATATGAAGTACCATATTACATACCATTCCCTTCAGCTTATGCTTTAATGAAAATTACTATGCAGGAGGTTTCCCCAACTATAAATATTGTCCTTTAGCATTTGCCCATGTCTAAAACAAAAACAAAATATGCACCCAATGTCGTTACTGCTCCCCCCAGTCACACAAACAAACTGTACTTCTTTGTCACACTATTTACATGCACTGCATGTGCATGGACACATACACATACTTGTGCACCCAGTTCTAACATTTCCATTAACAGCTTCTTTTAATTAAGCTCTGATGTACAGGCACGTGTATTGTGTATCTGCAAATAAAAACCAGGTTGCGTGAGCTGAAGCTCCTGAGATTTTGTATACTTCCGTTTGCTGTGCAGGTTTAAAAAGAAATACAAAACATATATTTGGAGTTGATTGACAGACAGTAAAAATATGTAGAGATAGAAATACAGATGCACAGTGATAGAGTGATAGAGAGAAAGAGAGAGGAATAATAAGAGTTTGACGTAAGAACAGACAGAGACACAAAACAGAGAAGGGTTAAGGTACAAAGACAACAAAAGACAGCATAGAAAAGGTCAAGGAAAGTGAATGTGAAAGAGAAAAAGAGAATTAAAGTAGATGTAATGATTAGGGTGGTAAACACAAGAACAAAGTAAAAAGAATAAGACAACAAGTCACTGGAACCATTAATCCGACAGTATGATGTGGTACACTGAAACAAAGTAACGAGTGAGAGAAGTAGAGTCCCATCACTTATGGATATGAGAATGCTGAAGGACATCGGAGATCAATGGTGTATTCTCTCAATGTGCTTGCCCAAGTAGAACAAATGAAAGTCTGAGTAGGATACATGAATTGTGCAGAGGAGAAGAGCAGTAATGAGTTAAAGAGGACCAAAAAGTGGTTAGGGCATGGGGAGGTTTAGTTGGAGTTGTTTATGGGAAGAAATAAAAGATTGACTCAATGGGGGCAATTATACTGTCGCAAAAGTGCTGATGTTCTCTGCTTTAGATCCTAAAATATGCATCCTTAATTTTCATCGTTATCTGTTGGAAAATGTGTGTTTTGTGTGCGTGTGTGAGACAAAGAGAGGACTGTAAATATGTTGGAGAGGTAGGTGAAATCGTGAAGAGAGAAGCCTGAATGCCAACACAAAGAAAACGGAAGATGTGGGACATTCGACCTAAAAAGAGGGACATCCGGCAGCACCTGAACAATCCCGGAAGTGGAACTTCGTTGATATAGACTACTTAGTTACTAACTTCAGTCAGTTGACTGGCAAAAAAGATACAAATTTACAGTAAGTTATGCTGGTATTAAGGGAGCAGTGACCACATCTATATACTAGTGTATGTCTGTTGTGCATTCATTTACAAGTCAGCCAGGCAAACTCTTTGCTCAGCCGTCAATTCCCTCAACTAGCTAGCCAGAGCTACATCCACATAATAGCCAGCCTGCTACTAAGTATGTCAATCTCTCATGTAGTATGTCAGTCAATGTGTCCAAAGTTCTGTCTATATTTCTGTCTGTTTGGCTCATACAGAACTGAAACAAAGCAAAAAGAGCAATACAGTATAATCTATGCAATCTACTGGTAAAGTGCTGGGGCTCAAATTGCCATTTATTTTGTTGTCCCAGGAGATTTGGTTTTTCAAGAGTGCAAGAGCTGGAAGAGTGCTTGGAATGGAAAAGCAATTACTGGCTATGACTGTAGTAAGTATAATACTGACAGGGAACCAAATGCTGGAACAAAGGTTCTCCACATATTGATTTAAGGCTCTGATCAGTATAACACCACATATAGTATGGCTTTGTAGGCCATGTGAGCCAGTCAGTTAAGCTTCACCTTACCCAGTCACATCCACAGTGCAGAGTACGGATGTACTGTATCTCCGTCAACAAAATCTACGATATGTGATGCATGCCAAAAATATTTTTTTTAATTGTCATGATAGGAAAAGCATGCATTAACCTAAACATGCATTTAGTGGTTCTGCTATTCTCTCATTTTGCAAGTATGAAACTTTGGTGCAGCCCAATAGCAAATATGAAAAAAGTGCTTAAATGTCTAAGTTGTAAATATTTTGGGGAGAAAATATAATCATAATTATTGTATATTGAGAAGAATATAAAGTCCCTGATCAGATTCAGTTCCACTGTACAGCATATCAAATAAGTTCAATGTACTTAGTATACATTCCCTCATACATAATTAAAACCATATAAGATCCTCAATATGTGTGAATTATTAATTGAATGTAAATGAGACCAGAATATAGTATTACAGTAGTACAATGAGGAATATAGATGTGCATTGACTATAAGCCAAATGCTATGCAATTTGAAAATGTTCCATTTCCATAAGAGAAATCAGAAACAGCCAGACTCAAACCTCGGACAAGAAAATAGACATGAAAAAGATTGTTAAAAATGATATACATAAAGTGAATAAGACCAACACAAAGCCAGAGAGAAGAGTGGTGCAAGGATTTGGAATAGTGTGAAGTTGTGACTCTGGGCATTGCCCAGACACTCAGGGCCAGATGTACGTACATTTGCGAACGTAGCGTTATCAGCGCCATGGCTCACCCGCAGATAGCGAACGCAATGATACCGTAGTTTACGCCATATTTACAAAAACCTGCAGGTCTAATTAGCGCCTTTCTCCGCCCACTATAGCGTAAACTGTAAGTACTTGTGCTATGATACGGCTGAGTGCAGACTGCGATATTCCCACTGCTGATGCTATGACTGTTTGAAATTATCCTGATGCCAATATTTGTAATGTAGCGAGGAGTTTAACAACTGCTGGAATGTGAACTCTGAGTCGGAGATTCGATGTCATCTTTGATTTCTTCCAGTAACTGTAATCTTGCATGGCTGCAATCTGTGATCCTTGTGGCAAAACTCCTTTCAGCTCGTCTCCTTGGCCTATGTCTTCGTCTTGCTCGGATTACTGCTGTCATTTCACCAGGAGGCATATGTGAGGAAACCCGCTTCCAGGTTTACACCTGCTTTTAAGAGGCGGAGAATTTTCACCGCAAAATAGAGGCGCGCTATCACTGCCGGTGTTTGTACATACCGCGGAATACGTAATTAAGCGCTCTTTACGCTTCCCCTCCCATCTCTTTACGGTAAACTCCCACTTTCCCCGCGACCCTCCCATGAATAAATATGCATGACACGAAAAACGCAATTTGCCCTTTTCAGCTCCCACGACATGCAGTTTGCGCTTTTACATCATTGCGGCCTGTTTGTACATACCTCGCCATGATTTTACGCGCACGTTGCGACACAAATACGCCTGAAGTGGGCGCAAAAGCGTTAGTACATCTGGCCCTCAGTGTGTGTGGGAGAGGTGGGTGTGGTGTTGGTCCTAAGGGTGGGCCCTAGTCGGGCTGGGGTTAGTACTCTCATATCCCATAGCATAAGAAAATGTAAATTTCCTGCCAGTTCTCAGTATTGCTCAGGGCAATAACTTACACTGCTCTACACAGTCACTGTTACTCTTCTCTATGCATGCAGCACAGCAGATTGATTCTACCACATCACTGACCTTTGGTTGTGAAATGTTTGGAAATGCTGTATTGTCTTTCAGCCAAGCAATATGTTATAGTTATGCAAACACCTTCCAGCCAAGTCAATAATTTCCATAATGCATGACTTTTCAACTACTATTGATTGCATCTCCAACTCTTAACTAGGGACCTATTTAAAAATATTTCATGTTTTCTTCTGCTCAAGTTTCATGTATACATTCTAATTTGTAGAACATCAGTACACATGCATTTGTACCGGCTGTATAAAATCATTAATACCCTTGAGACTATATATAATATAACACCCTGGCCAGTAAACATAGACTGAGACTTCAGACAAAACTGGTTTGATATTTCTGACCTAAAACAAGATTTATTAATGGTTGGCTTTATTGCTTTATCAAATATCCATTAGAATAGGAATAGCACTAAAATGGTAGACACAACCATTCATTCGGTATTCTGCCAAATCATGTTTATATTTAGTCAGGGTACAATGCCTTGTCATATATGCATTATGGCAAGTTGCTTTTATGATTGCAGTGCAATTTTTCCTTCTGCTTTGTTATGTATCGTGTAATACACACGCACGCACGCACACACACACACACACACGCACGCACGCACGCACACACACACACACACACACACACACACACACACACACACACACACACACACACACACACACACACACACAATGCATAGCTGCCTTATGATTCACAAATATGCTCTATAAAATCATCCAAAAAGACCACACAAACACAGGCATTTCCAGACAGTACACACACACTGACACACACTTGCCCTTGTATGTCAATTGAAGCACTTAATCTCTTCAGTGCATAAAAGCAGACTGTAATTTGATATGCTACAACAGAGTGACATTGTAGACATCACAACAAAGGTCCAAACAGCTGATGCCTTTGATTCTTAACATTTGACCTTTTGTGATTCTTTTACAGGCAAATTATTGTCCTTCTGTAACCTAAAGGTACAGTCTGTGATTCAAATCTATAAACTCACCTGTAAAAATATAAATGGTGACCTGATATTACTCCCAGATTGAATTATTTAGCTTTCATCAAGTAATTTGACTTTGTCAATATACATGCACCTAATTTTGACTGTCAAAAATACCATTTGGCCTTTTAGGTGTTAACAGTTTGACTGGACAAAGCCCAGAGTTACTCTTGCCATATAGAGGTCAGAGAGTTGACCCAGTTCTTCCAGTATCTGGCTTCATTCCCTCTGTCAGGAAAACAGTGTAAAACAATGCCATTGCTTTGTGTACCCAAAAGTAACAAAGACAGATTGTGTAGCTACGTAAGCCAACGACTTTGCCTGGAGGACATAATAGCTTGTATAGGGCGTTTTCACACCTATAGTTTGTTTGATCTGGTCCGAATTAGTTGATGAGTTTGTAAACTTGGAGCGATTTCCCCTTTGGTTTTGTTTTGTTTCACACATAGAAAAATCCAAGCGTACCAAAATGAGTCCTTACAAACCACGGAAGAATCTTCACTCCACTTATTGGTCAGACGTGTCTGGGGCGGGAGCAAGAAAGTAAATACACAAGGTCCTGTGTTCAGCGTGCATATTTCTTGCATCTCCATGGTCAAACCAGCTCATTTAATTTAAATAATCAGACATTGTTTCAGGAGCGACGTTACTACATCTGCTCTAGTCACCGAGACTTCGCTCTGCCAGTGCCCGTCTCCAACGGCTGGTTTGACCACGGAACTGCGAGTGACGGCGAGCTTGACCGCAGTCTATTTCTGTGAGAGAAACATTGCAAGCTGCTACAGTTTGCTTGATCTGGGGACATTCTAAAACACTTAACGTGGTTTAATGTAGGGATGCACCGAACCCAGATTTTTGGGGTTCTGCCGAATACCGAACCCACTGGTTAAGATTCTGCCGAACCCCGAACCGAACTCTGCTCCCATCTTTTATCTTTTTTTATTTTTTAAAGGGATATTTCACTACTGAAAAGATGAATATATCTTTAAATAGGGTCAGAAATGTGAAAAACATTTAGAAATTGGTGGCTTATAGGCCGAGAAATGAAAATGTGTTTTTGGCTCATGTGGATGAAAGACACCAAATCCCAGAATGCACTTGCTTCACGTCAATACGAGGCCACGCCTACCGCTTACAGAGTCAAGTCAAAAGTGTGTTTTATTGTCATTTCGACCATATACATGAAACATTTCACCATGGCTCAAGTGGTGTTACACATTTAAAATATATAAAAATGACATTATATAAAAATGATATACGAAACAGGCTACATTTAGTGCACGCACATTATAGGCTCCGTAAAGTTCAGCTTAAAGTTCAGCTCTGTCATGGGTGCTTTTGTTTGCAAAGGAACGTTCTATTGAGTTTCGCCTCTTGTTACTTCTATACTCTTTAGCAAGAGCAGAAACTCAACACAACGTTCGCCTCTTTATCTCGAGTTTCGCCTCTTGTCACTTGTCTTTGGTAGCGTTTGGTTCGGTCGAAAAAAATTCTAAAATTCGGCAGTACCCGAACTCCGTCAAAAATCACAAAGTTCGGCCAAATCCGAACCCGAACTCTGGGTTCGGTGCATCCCTAGTTTAATGTGACCTAATCAACGATCAGTGATCACCAAATTTTCTCTCATATTGCTCCTCATAACCACTGAAAACTCTCAAAAGATCGAACCCAAAGTCCAATTATTATGGACGTTATCTGACATTAAGCATTTCTGCTTCATTAGAGCCTATTGTAAGGAAAAAGCTTAACATGGTTTAATGTACCTAAACAATGATCCATGATCACCAAATTTCTCTCTCGTATTGCTTCTCATAACCACTGAAAACTGTCAAAATATCAAACCCAAAGTCCAATTATTATGGGCGTTCTGCATCATTTAGGCCTTTTGTAAGGAAAAAGCTTAACGTGCTTTAATGCACCTAAACAACAATCATCTGTTTCCTATAGGCGTCAATGAATAAAATACTTAATGTCAAATAGCGTCCATAATAATTGGATTTTACAGTTTTCAGTGGTTATGAGGAGCAATATGAGAGAGAAATTGGTGATCATCGATCGTTGGTTAGGTACCTTAAACCACGTTAAGCCTTTTCCTCGCTATATGCACCAATGAAGAAGAAAACGTTAATGTGAGATAACTTCTATAATCGTTGAATTTTGGTTTAGTTTTTTGACAGGCTTAAGTGTTTATGACAAGACATGGTCATGAGAAATTTGGTGATCATTGGTCACTGTTTTCCGACCTTAAGCCACGTTAAGCTGTTTCCTATAGGCGTCGATGAATAAAATGCTTAATGTCAAATAACATCCATAATAATTGGACTTTGTGTTCAATTTTTTAAAAGTTTTCAGTGATTATGAGGAGCAATATGAGAGAGATATTTGGTAATCATTGTTTAGGTCAAGTAAACCACGTTAGGCCTTTTCCTCGCCATAGGCACCAATGAAAAAGAAAACATTAATGTGAGATAACTTCTATATCCGTTGGATTTCGGTTTAGTTTTTTTGACAGGCTTAAATGTTCATGACAAGATATTGCCATGAGAAATTTGGTGATCATTGATCGTTGTTTTCCGACCTTAAGCCACGTTAAGCTTTTTCACATTATGCGTTTTAGAATGTCCCCATGATCTGCCTTAATCTCAGATTGCAAAGCATACCTGACAGGAGCCATTTAGCTCAGACTTGCAGAGTACACAGTTTGAGAACGAATCACGTTCTTACCACAAACAATCGTACCGAGACCACCTCATCAAGAAGGTCTCGGTACGTTTGTTTGGTCCGCTTTTGGTGCGCATCCAAGTTAGATTGCTGCAAAAGCACCGCACCAAGGGTGGAAACAAACTCTAGTGGGATTCAACCAAACTTAATGAGGCAGGTGTGAAAGCCCCCTTAGAATAAATAACTAAGTTTTTTTTTTACTATATATGTATGTTCTATTAAATAGTGACAAATGTACAACTTATGACTCAGAGTTGAAGTGATGGTCACAGTGCAAATATGGGTATTACTCAGCAGAGTGGAGGTCCTGGTCATAATGCAATTGCAGTACCATCAACTTACTGCGGTAGGTGGTACGTTTTGTAAAAGATTAATCATGTATTTGGTGTGTCACACAGTACTGCATATCTAATATTCCTCCCTGTGGGCCTACAATTACATTTATTGTATTACACCCACAACTTGGAGAGTAAAATAATTGCTTTAGCAGCTGGGCAGCACACGCACTATAGACGCTGGTTGGACCTTTATTGCTAAGCCACTTGCTTATTTTTTGCGCCATGTTTTCAATGAATAAATATTTTGTCTAGTTAAAAGATAACCTTAAATCAATAATTCAGCAAAGAATAAGTAAATTCTTCAGAATTAATTTGTTATTCAATTTTATTTTTACAAATTGTGCATGAAAACAAATGCAATGTACAATTTACTTCATCACTTTAATAATGGCGGTTAGAGTTTGTGTCTGCAGCACAGTGACCAAGCAGAGTATTAGGGTGATGCATGCAGTCTGTTGCACGGTGAACTACAAATGTGGGATACTAGGTTATGTATCATCTTTTTGATAAACTCTCAAGTTCTTATGATAAAAGTGACGGTTATCTTTGCACTATTTGGTCACAACAACCATGGGGCATTTTTTCAGACACATTTAAAAGGAGTTTTAACTGTCACTTGTCATGAGTTTCAAATGGTACCTCAGACATTTATTTGGATGATCTAGCTGTCACAGCTTACACCTCTGTCAGTGTAGTCTCTCTATCTCGGCCAAACTGACAGAAAGTGGCCAAAACCCAGAGCTAATCTTGTGAGTGAGATGACCCAGTTCTTCTTGTTTCAGGGTGCATTCCCTCTGTCAAAAACTGGGATGCAGGGGGAAAATGTGTCTGAGAGGAATAAGGGAAAACAACATGCAGTGTCACTGCCTTACATTGTTTTCTGACACCAACAATCTGATCACTGTGTGTAAATCTGAAACAAGTACAGAAGAGATTAACCATCCTGCTCTTTGATTTCATGACACCACAAACATTTTTTAGCTCTGACTCATCTGGATTTAGGCCAGTTCAGGAACACCAGAGTACTTGCAAATTACAGCTTAATAAACAATATCCCTTCTAATTACATTAGAAGAACCAGAATGATCATACATTTATGCCATTTTATTTGACGCACAGTGGAGACAGAAATACAACAAAAATGAATAAAAAATAAAATATAGCTGAGCCTCATCATTGTCTTTTCACAGCTTGGCCATTCAGACTAGATGACTGTAACTGAATGGTTTTAACTTTAAAGTAAATTTTGAATCTGCGAGTCTCCAGTTCAATCAATGCTAATGAAAATGAATGAAAGAAGAAAGACAAAAAAAAAAAGATAGTCGAGATAGTAGATCTTGTGAATTTCAATGCCAGCTCCCATGAGGCTCCAACAAGTGTTTTCCTCGTCCCCACATTTCTTCCCCTGATTGTCTCATTTTCCTCTGCTTTCTTCTCATAGCCAAAAGCAAAGTTGGAAACCAACATTGATGACACCATTAGTCTCTACCTTGGTTGCTGTGTCTTTTTCTGATTTTACCCCATCCTCAGTAGACCCCTCTCCATGATTCTCTTTCCGCTATTGTAATTTACCCCAAAAACTTGAGGCAGCAACTAATGCTGTCTGTAAAAATATATAAATAAGAGTCAGGAAGCTCTCTCTCTCTCTCTCTCTCTCTCTCTCTCTCTCTCTCTCTCTCTCTCTCTCTCTCTCTCTCTCTCTCAAAATGCTTTATTGTAAAAATACATATGTGTTGCCAAAGCATAAGAAAAAACATACATAAACAACAGCAAGGAGTAAATACATCAGAGGTCCGTTTCAGAAAGCAGGTTTAGTAAAAACTCTGAGGGCCAGATGTACGTACATTTGCGAACGTAGCGTTATCAGCGCCATGGCTCACCCGCAGATAGCGAACGCAATGATACCGTAGTTTACGCCATATTTACAAAAACCTGCAGGTCATCCGTAATTAGCGCCTTTCTCCGCCCACTATAGCGTAAACTGTAAGTACTTGTGCTATGATACGGCTGAGTGCAGACTGCGATATTCCCACTGCTGATGCTATGACTGTTTGAAATTATCCTGATGCCAATATTTGTAATGTAGCGGGGAGTTTAAAAACTGCTGGAATGTGAACTCTGAGTCGGAGATTCGATGTCATCTTTGATTTCTTCCAGTAACTGTAATCTTGCATGGCTGCTTAATCTGTGATCCTTGTGGCAAAACTCCTTTCAGCTCGTCTCCTTGGCCTATGTCTTCGTCTTGCTCGGATTACTGCTGTCATTTCACCAGGAGGCATATGTGAGGAAACCCGCTTCCAGGTTTACACCTGCTTTTAAGAGGCGGAGAATTTTCACCGCAAAATAGAGGCGCGCTATCACTGCCGGTGTTTGTACATACCACGGAATACGTAATTAAGCGCTCTTTACGCTTCCCCTCCCATCTCTTTACGGTAAACTCCCACTTTCCCCATGAATAAATATGCATGACACGAAAAACGCAATTTGCCCTTTTCAGCTCCCACGACATGCAGTTTGCGCTTTTACATCATTGCGGCCTGTTTGTACATACCTCGCCATGATTTTACGCGCACGTTGCGACACAAATACGCCTGAAGTGGGCGCAAAAGCGTTAGTACATCTGGCCCTGAGTTTGTTAACCCTGAGATGAGGGAAACTCTGGGTTTTCTGTGTCAGAAAGAGAGGTTAATCAAACTTGAGAGAGAGGGGTAACTCCAGCCCATTTCAGAAAGTGGTAACTTAACCTCAGAGTCAGTTACTATGGTAACTGAGCCTGTGAACCTAACCTGGCCGGGAACAGGTTTTCTTCAATAAACCTTGAGTTTCTCTCAGTCTCCTCCATAGACTGTATACTATTAATGGACAAAGCATCCGGTTCGGCAAAGTGCTGCAAATGCGGAAGTGCCTTAAACCTGCATTCTGTCTGAATTCCAGCAGGGGGCGACACGTGTGGTTGCAAAAGGAGGTCAGTTTCTGTAGAAGTCTATGAGAAAGTGACCCACTTCTCACTTGATTTATTACCTCAGTAAACATTTTCATAATGGGTTTATGGTCTCAATCTAGTTTTAAGTCTTCTGCAATACAGAATGATGTTCATTTTTTAAATTATGATCTTGTTGATTTTAAACTCAGGGGTGATTTAGGGCGTGGCTATGATGTGATTGCCAGTGAAAGTGTGTAACGTAGAGTGTAAGGGCTCCTCCCTCACTCCTCCCTTTCATCTAAAATCGTCACATCCGCAACCAGGATGGCTGCGTCTGTAACAGCAAACTCGACGACTCATAGCAGATCTCCACAAACCAATGGGTGACGTCAAACATGCTCTGTCCATTAATATTATACAGTCTATGGTCTCGTCCCTCTGACACAGTGCTCTTTAATTTCCTCATTCATTCATTCAGTCTGTGTCAGGCATATTTTAGCGCAGTTTATCTGCATGAAGAAAAAAACAGGGTTGGTTTATTAACCGAGTTAGGCAGACTATAAAACGTTTTTTTTTTTCTCAAAACATGGCAACCCATTGAAATAAAAGATTATGAATTATAATTCTGTTAATGTTGGTGCTGCAGCCGCTAAATGGGATTAGTAAGCCTACCAACTTTTTCGCTTGCAGGATTGCACCTATGAAATAGATTAAAGGTTCAATTCCATTCACTAGTAATGTTATACTTATGATATACATGTAATTAATACACTATATTGGAACTTACGCATTTACGCTAGCAGCTATTTTCTCCAACGCAAATTGTCTCTCTTTTGCAGCAGTCGCTATGTTGCTTTTTTAACGAAATACATGTTCAAACTCGTATGTGCGCATGAGTATTTCCACCGACCAGTTTGTTTGTGGTTGTTACCATGGTGAATCGTGGTATCATGGCTCCATTCATGCTGCCTTTTTATTGTGGTGGTGCACACGCTTAACTCTGAGTGAAGCTACTCTGAGTTGATTGAACCAACTCGAATCAGCTGTTTGAAACCGGAAACTCAGTTTCCCATCTCAGGGTAAATCAACTCAGACATCAGGGTTAGACTGAGAGTTTGTTAAACCTCCTTCCTGAAACGGGCCCCAGATATAATAATACAAGTGAACAGGATAATTATGATATAATGGCAGATACTAAACAAATTCTGTGCATGTCCCTCAAAGGGTATGTTGAAACAATAATATAAAAAAGAAGAAAAAAAGATATGAATAATAAAAATTATAATATATACAATTCTCTACTTATTTTGCCTCATATGACAGAAGAAGACATATTTAGCTACTAGCCATGCCATGTTTTTATCTTCCCCCAATACAAAAGGAAGCTTTTTGTCCTAAGTGTAAGTACTGAAGCCTGGTATATGTTTTTCAAGTTTTCGGAAATATTTGGTTCTTAAGTCTTCATAATTGGGACATGTACATAA